>VDFB02108066.1:0-20906 GCA_007258455.2 Sequoia sempervirens
TGTATGTGTATATATATATATATATATGTATATATATACATATATACATATATATATATACATGTTGAAACGAAGGATTTTGGCACCTAAATCCTTTCTAGCTCTTTTAGGGTCTTTCACCTAAAAGGAGAGAGGTGGGCCAAAATGCACAATGTTTCATTCAAGATTAATGTAAGAATGGATGAGAAATGGATGTAATGTACCTAGATGCAATTTTTAAATGCAATAAGCTGATAAAATAAATGAATTATTAATGTAAGATCTGTAAGGAAATCAATGGAGTGCATGCAATGAAAGCTCCAAACAGTAGTGCCTTCGGTAACTTTCATTTCGATTAGGTTGCCTCAAAGACACGTACAACTGTTTCCAAATACGGAACAGACACAGTTCATTCCTCAACATTGATCCTTCTGAGAAAAACACATTTTTTAAATTCAATAGCAAGCATTAACAGATTCTACTACATGAACTAACAGACATGAAAGATGAAACAAAAAACTAGAACACAAATATTTACGTAGGGAAAATCCTTTCAGATAAAAAAACCCCACACTCCAAAGATCGAGCCATTGTATTATTCAGCAATAGACGGTTACAATACAATTTCAAGCTCTTAGCCTTTTCAGAGATTACATCTTGTTCATCTGGATACAACTGGTAGCAAACTCTCCCAGAGAGATCAACCATAACATTCATGATCAAGAGAGATTCCAGCACAACTCTGCCTTTCTCTTCTTCTGCTTTGACCTCATGGCCTCAGCCTTTCAGCCAGCCACTCAGTCCTCATTATCTCTCTCTCACTGGCTCTCGGCTCTTCAGCTCCTTGGCTTATCAACACTCAATACAGAACGTCCAATGCATACATATATGCATTCGTTCTTCAACAGGCTCTCTATGAATCAGTTCAAGATCACAAAACAACAATCTCCAACTCAACATCATCATCGTAACGAAGATGTTTCCACTCTTGTGTAGATTTTTTTCCTTCCACACAGAAACAGTTGCAATGGTTCACATTTTTCCTTCTTGGGTTCAAGGTCCACATCGCACCACGTCGGACAGTCTTCACTCAGTCAACAATGATCAACTTGTGTCGCATGTCGGTGAGACACAAGAAGTGTCTCCCCGATGCCACAAGACCCATTTACACATTGTCGCCAAGAGTCATCTCCATCGGCAAGAGGTTCCACTAAACTCACAAGTCATACCGAAACCCATTGTATTCTTATCGGCATCCATCTGTCAGCAAGAGTCTCCTCATCGGCATGATTGGCGAGACCTCTCACGAACCTCCAATTGAACTCATCCACCAACGCTATCGCTAAGACATCCAACTATCGCCAAGAGGTTATACCAAGGGCTTCAAGTCATACCGAGTGCCAAAGAATAGTCAGCAAGACTATCGCTCTTTGCCAAGACTTCATAATGAAACACCAGTCGGCAAGACATATTTCTTTCATTGAGATGTTACTCCAAAGTCTCAAGACATACCGAACACCAAGCAGTCACCAAGAGTCATACCGACCTCAGGATTTCCATCAACAAGACAATCGAGTTCTCCAAGACATCACACAAATTTCTTCAAGTCACATCGATCTCAATATTTCCATTGGCAAGACTATCGCAGATCACCAAGACCTTATACCGAAGTCTTCAAGTCATGCCGACGTGAGAATTCCATTCGGTGAGACAAACGTATTTTTCCAAGACATCACACAGAGCTCAGGAGTCATACCGAACACATCCTACCACATCAGTGAGACAAACGCTCATTGCCAAGACTTCATGCTGATAGGAACAAGTCATACCGATCTCTTCATCGGCCAAATAGACTGAAGCTCATGTCGATATCGGCAAGACTTCCTATCGTCGCCGAGACTTCTTCCCGAGAGTTCAAGTCACCCCGAACCTGCTTATTGGTGAGACTTCTCCTGGTTGCCATGACTTCCTACCGAATCCTTTTGTTATCCCGAACTCTCTTTCGCCGAGAGTCATAGCGAACCCGAAGACCATACAATCAGAAGGACATTCATATCGGTAAGACCTCATACCAAAACATACACCTTTCGGCCAGGTCTCCCCAAAAACATCAGTCGCCATGAGTCTCCCCGACATCCGATAGACACCAACTGTCGGCCAGACATCTCCCAGTCGGTAAGAGATCTCCATGAGTCTCCATGTCATAGCGATAGGTCCATTCTGCAAGACAGAAGTATTGTCTCAGCGACATGAGCAATACACAAGTTTAAACTGCCACTCGGCCAAACAACTTGAATGTCACAGTGACCATGCTTTCTCAGAGGTTTCAGCCTATGAGATTGAGGCATATTTTCCAACAAGATCTAAGAAATGTGACTTGTTTGAAAACACATTATGTAATGCAAAAATACCTAGAAATGAATGCAAAACTGAATAGAAATGGATGAAACTTGAAGTGTACGCCTGAGATCTTGATGGAGACTAGAAATTTCTTCTAAAATGCAACTAACACAAATTTTTAGGCCTCGAGGGACTCATTCGCCATTCTGGGTGAATCAATCCCAGTTCCGCAAAACTGTGCCAAAACTTGTTTCTGACAAAAGGGTATCTAAAAATGTAGAAGACTCAAAATTGACCTTGGAGTGGGACTCATTCACCACCCATGGTGAATCAGTCCACCTTTTAATTTCTAAATATTCAAAAGTGGAATCCAGAGCTCTCAGTCTACACTTCGGCTTCCTATAGGTGTTCGCTTCTAAAACTGTCGGATTCGGGCCTGAGAGTGACTTTTTATTGATATTTTACCTTAAATAATGAAGATATGAATTGAATGACTTTGAAATGCAACCTTCAATGATTCCTAAGCCTCCAAGATGTCTAAATCTACATAGACACAAGACAAGAGAAAGAAATGTTGAATGTTAGGGCATGGGAGGTTGCCTTGGTCAAACCCATTTTAGGTAATTAAACCAAAGTGATGAAAGAATGGAATGAAACATGCAATAATGGAGTTGGTTACCTTGCCATGATGTTTGATCTTGAATGTCTGCAGCAAAACATGAAGAATCTACCTGTGAATGTCTGAAAAGTGATATCTTGATGACTTGGAATGATAAAACCCTAGCTTGCTTGACTTGAGAAAGAAGATAGATGATGAATGAATGATAAGAGATGTGAATTAGGGTTAAAATACTTATATTTATAGAAGATTCACCTTATTTTCCCATTAATTTGATCCCTAAGGCTGACATGAAGTAATATTAAACTTAAATTTCACTTTTTTTCTCGCTCAAAGGTCAAAATTGGGCCATATGGGACTCATTTGCCACACATGGTGAATGGGTCCCACCTGGATGGGACTGATTCACCATGCATGGAAAATGGGTCCCATAGGGGCCATTATGATAGCTAAGATGCCAGGAGATAAGGAAATAAGGTTTAAATTGCAGCCTTGGGATGCACAATATGGGGTAATAGGGGCCTATTAGTGATGATGTAAAGAGTAATTAGGGCTTGGGACACAAAATTCAATGTGAAAGTGTGATTAAATACACTTTACAACACTAAAATGAGGTCCACATAGCCTAGGAAGGCACAAAATCCAATGTGAATGTGCAAGACACATTACAACACTAGATTAACATTAATTTTAATTTACAAGCCTTCTAAATTGATGTGATGATGTAATTAAATATTTTGTATAATGTTGAATTAGGGGAAAATAGGTTTATTAAGTCTAGAAAAGCATGAAAGTCCATTAAAATACTCTACAACACCTTCAAAAGACATTGATAAATGCATCTGAAAGGGCCCAAGACCTACTATGGATGCATAAAATACCTAACAACACTAAATCAAGGCCTTCTTAAGTCTAATTTGTCATGAATTATGCCCATGTCAAGCAAGAGATACTTTTTTCTATGGAACATTTAGCCCCCACTTTAGTGAGATGATGAACTTGCTTCAAACTCACACTAAAGTAGACATTCAAGAGAGATTCAAGTGTACAAATGTAGAGATCAAGAAGGAAGTCAAGCCCCCAAGATCAAATCACACAATGGCAAGAAAGAAAATGAGGTGGACAAGATGTGCTCACTCTGGGGCCAAAGAAACATAAGGTTGTTCGCAGGGTGAGTTGTCCTAAAGAAGTAATTTGAAAAGTAAAAAGGTGGATCAAGCTTCGATCATTTGTCTAGCTAGTTGAAGATCATATCTAGTTTGTTTGTCCAAAAAATGTTTTTGAATGTCATGTAAAAAAATTGTTAAAGGGGATTTTGCTTTGTTCATGTAAGGTCTTCTTTATAGGGAGCATTGTGCCTAATGTCTCAAAGAGAGGACAAGTTAGGGTGTCAGATTGTTATCCATGAGATGCCTCGTTTGCACCAAGCCACTTCAATTGATCATTATTCCCTTGTCAGATCATTATCCATGGGATGCCTTGTTCGCATTAGGCCACTCCAGTTGATCATACACTCTTGGAAGGAATCAAACCAAATGACACCACCAAGGAGAGGACACGTCACAAGAAAAAGTAAATCACACCATGAAATTTGCAAAAAGATGTTATCTATGTATGCCCCCACTTTAAAGAAATTGCTACACATTGTTTTGTGAGAAATTGCTTTAAAATAGAAGAGAGTATGAGAGCTTATTCTAAAATCCATATGCCAAGTCATATGTTTTCGATAAGCTATGTCATAAAGAAAGGTAGGATGTCACATGTGAGTTCCCAAGCTTTCTCTTATATGTTCATGAAAGGTTAACGACTAGTCAAAAGAGACAACAACAAGTTACATACGGGGATAAAGATTTTGAACCCCTTTCCCCCACTTAGTGCAGGACAAAGGTGAGCTTGGATTGGATGATGGTATGCTGCCCCTTGCAATGGATGCAAAACATGCAATAGTGACTATGTGATGATCCTACAATTATTGCAAGGCAAGGTGCAACAACCAATGTTATTTATATATTGATTTAGGATGTATCAAGGTTAAATGATTCTTGGAAGAAGGGTTGGTGATAGTATGGATGTTGAGTGAAAGTTTTTTTGATGGGTAGATTGCTATGAAAGGAAAATCACGAAGACTATGATTTAGAAGAATAAGGTTGGGTGTATTGTGAGCTTGTTTCTTAGTACACATAGGGGGATGGTGAAGGGTTGGATTTGTTTGAGTATCAAGAATGAGGATAGGAGAAGGAGGCTCTATTTGGTTGTTTTCTTTCTCTAAGGTACCGTTCATGTTCATGACATGTCATAATTGGATTTGGCAAGATAAATTCATTGCTCATAGGAGAGGCATCAATAGAAGGATAACTAGGAGTTTCATGGCTAATAATGATTGGACTATTTTGTTCAAATAGATCTTCCATCACAATATCTTCTAACACTAAACTATCTTCTTCATGTATAGAGAAGATGTTAGGAGAAGAAAGGGGTTGATTATCATGATTATCAACATTTACAGTCACATGTTCTATGATGTCTTCTTGAGTGGAAGAGGTAGGATTTTCATGGCTCTCAATCATATCCTCCACACCAATGTGTTTGTCCTGATTGTTCACAAGTTTATCCGTATTCACTAAAGGATTTTCACAATTAGGGGAGGTGTTGGGAGATGAATGAGGACTTAGTAAGGTAGTAGCAATGATTTTAGTGTTGTGTGTCATAATGGGTTGGAAAGGAGGAGGAGAAGGAAGAAAAAAAAGAATTTCATGATCTTCAAGGATTGTGTCTTCTTTCAGCAAGATACCTTCATCACCAATGGGAGAGATATCAGGAGGACAATTATGATTATCATGATTATTGATGTTCGCATCCTTTTTCATCAAATCTTTAGTGGATGATCATAGTGAGAGGAAGTCCTTAAGGGCTTCATCTAACATGTATACATCATCACTACTAAAGGGATTGGATGTTATAGTTTTTAAAAATTGAATCATTTGTTTAATGGGATCATTTGATGTGTTTTGTGATTGGTTGTTTATATTTTCTAATGTCTCCTCAATGTAAGCTGATCGAAAAGGACTACAAAATAGATTTGAAAATGAAACTTAAAAAAGTCTAAGTGCCATGAATGTAAACAATGCTTATTTCTAATAAAATGCAATAAAAACATAGGATGAAATGCAATTTTTCAGATTTCAAACAAAGTAATTTACTAATTACCCTATGTACTAATCTAAAAATGAAATGTTGCAAATGAAAAAATGAAATTAACAATGCATGAAATGAGCTAATTTAGGCTAAATATCATGAAATGCATGCTACAGAAACTCAGCTAATGGATGCAGTTAGGTAATGGTAGGAAGCAGAAGCTAGAAAACAGGGTTTTCAGCTCTGTAAAAGGCAGTTTTAGGGGCCAAAAGGGACTGATTCGCCCAAGGTGGTGAATGAGTACCAATATGGAATTTTTTCAGAATTTTCAAAAAATTTGGAGTGATTTTAATGTATTTAGAATGCTATGATGCAGACCTAATTTAAAAATGCAAAATTCTAGAAAATGTAAATGAATTTAGATGTCAAAAATGCAACCTAAATGCACTTTTTATGAATGCAAAATTTAAAACCTAGCATGCCAATTAACTAATGAAAACCCTAATGCAAAGTCAATGCAAGGATAGATCTATGATGAAGGACTCCAAATCATAAAAGAAGGTGTTTATCAATGCAGGCTCACCAAAATGAAATGAAGGATTTTGGCACCCAAATCCTTTCTAGCTCTTCTAGGGTTTTTCACTTAAAATGAGAGAGGTGGGCCAAAATGCACAATATTTCACTCAAGATTAATGTAAAAATGGATGAGAAATGCATATAATGTACATAGATACAATGTTTAAATGTAATAAACTGATAAAATAAATGAATTATTTATGTAAGATCTAAGAAATGTGACTTGTTTGAAAACACATTGTGTAATGCAAAAATACCTAGAAATGAATGCAAAACTAAACAAAAATGGATGAAACTTGAAGTGTGCACCTGAGATATTGATGGAGACTATAAATTGATTTTGAAATTCTATTGACACTGATTTTTAGGCCTAGAGGGACTCATTCGCCATTCTGGGCGAATCAGTCCCAGTTCTGCAAAACTATGTTGGAACCTATTTCTGACAAAAGTGTATCTAAAAATGCAAAAATCTCAAAATTGACCTTAGAGTGGGACTCATTCACCACCCATGGTTAATTATTCCACCTTTTAATTTCTAAATATTCAAAAGTGGAATCTGGAGCTCTCGGTCTGCACTTCGGCTTCCTACAAGTGTCTGCTTCTAAAACTATTAGATTTGGACCTAAAAGTGACTTTTTATCGATATTTTACCTTAAATAATGAAGAGATGACTTGAATGAATTTGAAATACAACCTTCAATGATTCCTAAGCCTCCAAGATGTCTAAATCTGCATACACACAAGACAAGAGAAAGAAATGTTGAATGCTAAGGCATGGGGGTTTGCCTTGGTCAAACCCCTTTTAGGTAATTAAACCAAAATGATGAAAGAATGGAATGAAACATGAAATAATGAAGTTGATTACCTTTCCATGATGCTTGATCTTGAATTTATGTAGCAAAACATGAAGAATCTTCCCTTGAATGTCTAAAAAGTGTTATCTTGATGACTTGGAATGATAAAACCCTAGCTTGCTTAACTTGAGAAAGAAGATAGATGATGAATGAATGATAAGATATGTGAATTAGGGTTAAAATACTTATATTTATAGTAAATTCACCTTATTTTCCTATTAATTAGATCCCTAAGGCCGACATGAAGTAATATTAAACTTAAATTTCACTTTTTTCCAGCTTAAAGGTCAAAATTGGGCCAAATGGGACTCATTCGCCACACATGATGAATGGGTCCCATTTGGATGGGACTAATTTTCCATGCATGGCAAATGGATCCCATAGGGGCCATTCTGACAACTAAGATGCTAGGAGATAAGGAAATAAGGTTTACATTGCAACTTTTTTGGGTATTTTATCAATTTAAGCCTTGAGATACACAATATGGGGTAATAGGGGCCTATTAGTGATGATGTAAAGGGTAATTAGGGCTTGGGACAAAAAATTCAATGTGAAAGTGTGATCAAATACACTTTACAACACTAAAATGAGGTCCACATAGCCTAGGAAGGCACAAAATCCAATATGAATGTGCAAGACACATTACAACACTAGAGTAACATTAAGTTTAATTTACAAGCCTTTTAAATTGATGTGATGATGTAATTAAATATGTTTTATAATGTTGAATTAGGGGGAAATAGGTTTATTAAGTCTAGAAAAGTGTGAAAGTCCTTTACAAGACTCTACTACACCTTCACAAGACATTGATAAATGTATTTGAAAGGGTCCAAGACCTAGTGTGGATGCATAAAATGCATCACAACACTAAATCAAGGCCTTGTTAAGTATAATTTATCATGAATTATTCCCATGTCAAGCAAGAGATACTTTATTCTATGGAACATATATATACATGCATATATATATATATATATCGAATGTATGCTTACATTATAGGCTTGCGATATATATAAATACATGTTAGTATTTATATATTTATATATATATATATATCATATTATATATGTTAATTGAAATCGACTATCTCTTATTCATTGAAGCCAATTTATAAGGCAGTTTTGTAGTCAATAGAGACTATGAGATGGAGGTCGATATTGACTATGTCATTGGAAGCAGATTTAATAGCTTATGGTTGTTAATGCAAACCAATTATCATAATGAATGACACGTGATATAAGTCATTCCATTAAATTTTATATTGATGTCTATAAAATGCTTGACTTGGTCGACGCATTTAGTGATACCAAGATTGAATTTTTCTTGTGTATTAAATTGCTTAAGTTGATTCATCCACCAGATGGGTCGATGGAAAATTGTTGTCATAAAGTAGTATTTGATTGCTTCCTTTGGCAGTTAACCGTGCAAAATATGAAGGTAAGAATGGTACCACCTTTGAATCTTAGTTGTTGTAGATATATTTTCTTTATGGAAAATTGATTTGAGCATCAAAAAATTGAATGTCTTTGGAATTGTTGTCACTAAACAAGTCAACCTGTAGGTGATTATGTTGAGTATTAGCTTGAGAATTCACCACCTTTCTAATAAGTTTCATGTGTTACTTTTCATGAAGCTTGTTTTCCATTAACATGCCTAAATTGTAGGCTTTGAGGTTGCTTGGTTGCTCTATAAATAGTTGAACCATTTCATTTGAGAAGGACACATTACTTTCAAGAGATTATACATCTTTTGCAATTCCTACTTTCTGCATTATATATAGCCATACTTTGTTTCATATTGAGAGAAAAGAAGAGAGTTCATATAGTTGTGAGGAGATTATATTTTGATAGAAGAAAGCTATCAACATGTGGGATAGAGATATTGTAATATTCTTGAGAAGTTGATTTTCAAGCTAATTGTTGTTGGAGAGGGTTGCATTGTTGTCTTTAGTTTGGATAAAGTGATAATAGGCATGAGGATCTCTTCTTTGATATTTTACTTTGAATGATGTGTCTTGCATGCATGATTGAGATGTCTTTTCCTATATATGCATTAAAGAATTTATATTATTATGAAAAGAGATTTGAAGCTATTTTGTTGTTTTCATAATGTGTTTTTAAGTACTCCATAGTAGGATATGGTTTTTATCATAAGTATTATATACTAGGTATGATTGAACATGGAAAGACCATTTGGTGCATTTAGCTAAGTTATTGATTTAACTAGGAAAGATTGGGTTTACTCCTAGGATAGATAATCCAATATGGGAGGGAGTTTAAGTACACACGTGTAAGTAGGGTTAATCCAAGTATATAGGTTATCTTTGGAATGATGGAATATCCATTGAAGGAAATACCTAGCTTGTGTACTTACTAGTTAAGTAGGATTATTCCAAGTAGATTAATATGGTGATAGGTTATCTGGGATGAAGGACTATCCATTGAAGGATATACCTATGCATAGCTTAAGATAACCTTAAGTAAGATTGGCCCTGAGTAGTGTATGTGATAAATGAATCTCAGTAGGAATACTGAATGTAACACTTTGGCCAAAGTAGTGTGAATGTCTGAGTCTCCACTCTAGATTGTGTGACTACTGGGACTAACACTGTCAGTTCACTGTGATCCAATATTACATGCTAGATAGAGATTGTGGGAATACAAGTTCTGGTTATGTAGGAAACATCACTATGCTCAGTTGGTTGCCATTATCGATTACTCTACCAATCTCTTTGTCGAAGGGAAGTGTGATCCATCAAATGATAGATGTGCAAGGGACCACATTATGAGTCTATGGTTGGTGGAAAAGCGTCTGAGTGATGTTTCTCATCCATAGTAGGAAATAGAAGAACCAAGATTTGAAAGGAAGGATCCTAGACCGTCTTACAACTATTTGTTCTAAAGCTCTTTGAGCTATGTATGTATATGTATGCTTTCTTACTTTGATGTAATTTAAGAAATGAAAAGGAATTCATGTGTTAATATATTTGAATCTTGATTAGAAATTATCAATAAAGAAAAAGAAAATTTTCTGCAATGGCTTGTTACTTATTTTATTTCCTCGTAAAGTGTAAAAAAAGAAATTTTTACTTCATTAAAATGGTTAGTATGTTACACATTCTAGGATCATATTCTAATACAATTGAGTAGGGTTTCTTTGCATCATTAGAGATATTAATCTTAGACACACTTAAGGTTAGGATTTCACACACATTTCATGTTTCATATTTCTATTTACTATCAAGGTTTAATTACCAAACTTGTGGTTTGACTGAGGCAAACCCCTATCCACCAACAAACACCATTTTTTTTTTTGCAGATTATTGGCAGATTCGGATCCGAAAGCAAGAATTTCAAGTTATAAGAAGGAATTATAGGTCTAGAACTTCAAGATCATATTCAATTTTTTTTTATAGAGCCTACCAAGACCCATTCACCACCTTGTGAATGATTCCTTGTTAGGGTTTCAAGGGCAACATATTTTCAAAGTTTACAAGTTACAGTTTTTGGTCTAGATTCCCTCGAAAAATTCTACCAGGACGCATTCTCCACCTAGGGAATGCATCATTGATAGGGTTGTAGAAACAACAAGTTTAGACTAGGTGCATAACATTCCTTATTCTCAGTTTTTCTAGAAAATTCATTTTTTTCTTCTATTTTGTGATTGATTTCTTCATTTTACTTTGTAGATCTAGGTTTAGAGTTGTTTTTCTAGTTCAAATTATTCTCCCCAAAGTGTTGTTTGGCTCACTCCCCCATCCTTGTATAAAGGAGAAGTTGCAAGATCCCAAACCTTGATTTGACTCACCTCTTGGGTTGATAGTTGCTTCATGGTTTGGATCTCATTTCTTGAAAGGAATAGGGGAAAATAGGGTTACATCATAGCCCCCTTTTTTTGTTTCACTAACCTTGTTTTTTTTTTCTTTTTATGTGTCGTCTTCATGTTTACATTGTGTTTTCATCTTTTTTTATGTTCATTTCATTATCATCTATATGTTATGTTATGTCATGTGTTTTCATCATGTATGCTTCATGTTTTCAACATGTATGTTTGTGTATGTTATCTTGTTGTTTTTCATACATGTGTGTCTTCCTATTAGTTTACCATAAGATCTTAGATCTTGGGGGCTTGTACTCCCCCTTGATCTATTGTCATCCTATCTCTTCATACTCTCACTAAAATGGGGGCTAAATGTAGCATTGTAAATTGTCACCCTTAATAATTTCACACTATGTTTTGCTCCCTTTAATTTATTGGACCCGATTAAGCACCTAATTTCCCTAATTATGAATTAAATGGCCCATTTTTAACAATTACCAAAAATTTGCAAGTGAAAAAAAAATGCGTTCATTTGATACTTTTCCCCCAACACCTTATTTTTTGAAAAATAGGACAAGGACAAAGACACCCTATGGTGACAGTGTCCCCCTATTATGCCTGGTCCCAAATTTGAATATGTTAGTGTTGACATTTTATGATTTCTAGCTCAAGTTACAAATATTGGCTATCAAGATATAATTTATGGGAAATTGAATAAATTCTTATAAATACCTAGTTATTGCATCATTTTAAATCTATCTAGTATGAACAAGAAGAAAGAGGTGAAAATTATTGTCAAGAGCACTATCAAGCAAGTCATGAGTAGCATTTTAGAGCTTTATTATAACAATTCAAGATCCAAACATCATGTTAAATCCTATGTGAGTCTATGTGTGTTTATGTTATCATTGTTTTTGAAAGCTAACCCTTTTGTAGGTCTCCAAGCAATTCAAGTAATTCAAGCAAGATCCAAGACTTGAGGAAATGTGTATGACTTCAATCCTTCAAGGAAGTCATTGAAGGGTGGTGAGTTGCAACACTTTGTTGATTCATCATTCCTTCCTATCATTTATATTTCTATCATTGATATTGCCATTGTGGAAGTGGAAACACTAATATGGGATTTGATTAAGGAATGCCCCTAAATGGCACAACCTTTCTTCTCTCTTTGAAAGTGTAGATTTCAGGTTTGGATGGGATTGAAGGAAGCTTGAAGATCTATTCTCCATTATTACATTCAAATCCCTACACCTTGATAAGACATGAAAACTCACCTACAAAATTATCCGACAGTGATTTGTCAAATTTGTAGGTAGAATCAAGAGTCAAATCTGAAATCAAAGGACTATGAAAACATATCCAAAATATTCCTATAAGGACATAGATACCCTTGGGTGACTCTGTCCTCCTATTTATACCATCTCTGAACTTACATGAAATGTGCATAGAGCTCTACCATTTTTAGATCTTGCAAACTTTTGTTATCATTTTCTGATTGTTAGAATATTGCATTTTCATATTTAGTCACATAGTATAATTATGTTAATAAAGTAAAATCAATTCTAATTCATATACAACACCCAAAAATATGTCGATATAGGTATGATTTTCTCACCTACAAGGCTAAAAGTCAATCTAATCACTTTGTTGATCTTCATCCTAAATAACTATAGAAAAACGAAATTGATCCTAGGTTCTTTGCATTAGACAAGTAGGATTTACTTTTTTTTTTATTTCATCTATATCTTCCTCTCTCTCCCTCTATCACCCCTATTTATCTCTCCATCTCTCCATCTCTATTTTTCTATATTTACTTCTCTTTTTGTCTATCTCTCAATCTCTCTCTCCCTCTCCCTCTCCCCATCTCTCTATATCTTTTTATATCTCTATCTATTTATCACTATATATCACCTTTTATATCTCTCTCTATATCTCCCTCTCCCTCTCCCTCTTCCTTTATATATCTCTATCTCTTTAGCATTATCTCCCTCTCCTTATTTCTTTATATATTTATATCTCTTCATCACTATGTCACTATCTCTCTCTATCTTTGTCTCTCCCTCTAGGTCTATCTCTATCTCTCTATCTTCTTTTCTCCCTCTTCCTCTCTTGATCTATCTTCATGTTGCAAGGTGTGCATCCTTGGTCTCCTTGTTTTGTGTAGTGTAGCACTTGCTTGGTTTTGTGGCATGGCTTAACCATCTCCCATGGATTCATTAACTTTGGCAGTTGTATCAGGAATTAATAGATAGATATTTTAGTACAACGATAATCATCTTTGCAATAATTGGTATCAGATCATGGGTCATGGGTTTGAATCCCTTGCTTGTGTTGGGGAGGATTGTTGCAAGGTGTACACCATTGGTCTCCTTGTGTTATAAATCACAGCTCTTGGGTTTGTGACATGGCTTAACTGCCTCCCATGGATTCATTAACTTTGGTGGTCATATCAAGAATTAATAGGTTGATCTTTTGGTGCAACAAAAATATTCTTTGCAACACTTCCATCTCCCTCTATATGTAGACATGTCTCTCTCTATCCATCCATCTCTCTCCATATCCCTCTTCCTATACCTTTATATCTATATCTCTTTGCATCTATATATCTACCTCTACATATTTATTCTTCCATCTCTCCCTCTATCTCTATCTCGTTATTTCTCCATCTCTCTTTCCATCTATATATATTTATCTCTTCCATCTTTGTCTATTCCTCCTCTTTCTCTTTATATCTCCCTCTCCTCTATATCCCTCTCCTTCTTCTTCTCCATTTCTATATCTATCTCTATCTCCCTCTACTTCATATCCCTCTCCCTCTCCTCCATCTCTATCTTTGTCTCTATCTCTATCCCTTTTCCCCTCTCTCTCTTCTTCTTCCTCCCTCTATCTCTCCCTTTCTATCCATCTTTCTCTCTCCCTATTGCAAACATAATGTATGAGCCTATTGGAAATGGATTTTTATTATCTTCAAGATTCATAGGTTCTTTTAGTTGTTTTTGGATCCTTGTAAGTGGATGCATAGTTGATTTAAAGCTATCACTTCTCCATTGAAACCTTTTTTGCATAAACAACATCATTTGCTAAATTTCCTACCAATTGTACTAATGTAATACATAAATGTATGCAAAAAATAGACCAAAATTTCCCTTAATTGACCTTCCACATCTCTTCATCATACCCATTGTACAACAAGGTGTTATTGCTAGTAATATTTATTTTTAGATTGGAAGAGATTGCATTTAGATTTAGTTTTTTTTTAAAAAAAAAT
The DNA here is from genome assembly GCA_007258455.2 of Sequoia sempervirens. Classification (NCBI taxonomy): domain Eukaryota; kingdom Viridiplantae; phylum Streptophyta; class Pinopsida; order Cupressales; family Cupressaceae; genus Sequoia; species Sequoia sempervirens. The sequence continues at coordinate 14,591 of VDFB02108066.1, forward strand.
AAATTAAATTAATTATAATGAAAATATATCTAAAAAATAAAAATAAAAGTAAATTATGTAATAAGTTTTATAATAAAAGGAAATAAGTAAACATAATACTAATTATGAATTATCAAATATAAAATAAAAAGAAAATTAATAAATATGCATGTATAATTATTTATAGGTATATTTAATCAAGTCTATAATTTGATGGTGATTCTTGTCTATTGTACAAAAAAAATATGATAATTTGGTCACTTAACTACCTTTCAATTGACATTTTAAAAATATATAAACTATAAAAAAATATTCAATTGATAAAAAACAATATAAATGATTCCTTAACAAACTAATCCTAATAATTATTACATCTAGAACTAGGTTTTGCCTAGTAGGATAGATATGATCATATAACAAATATAAACTAAATCTTTTGCATCAAACTTGATTATTGTAGCTAATAATTTTTTTCTTAGAAAGAATTATACTATACTATTCTAACAACCACTATCTATAAAAAACTTGAGTTCTCCTTGCATCTATTCTACAATTTCAAAGTTTTGTTATGTTTTCTCAGCCATGGTGTTGCCGAATGGGGTGCCCAAGGTGGTGTCCCCTTCTAAGTCTTTACCCTTTGTGTCAGCTGGTGCTAAAGGCGATCTTAGTATTGGTTCTATTTCATCTAGGACTAAAGTCAAAAAGGATTTATTGTCTGCTAGTGCTTTTTCTCAGGATGGTGAAACTAATTTCCTTTCCCCTCCACCAAGATTTGATCTCTTGGTTGGATGATCTATTGACAAGAAAAAAAATTAGAGTACAAACTCACTCTCCCTCTCCTTATATTTCTAATCTAATTATCTTTTCCACTTTTAGGACTGCAAAATCATATTCTCGTATACCATTGAAGAAATCATGGATAGAGGATATAATTAAAGAGTTTTCAACCATGCAATGAAATAATATAAGTCACAATTACATTGGGGTGATCCCACAATACTGGTTTACAATTTCTAAGAGATCCTGATTTTTGCTAAAATCACATATTTTTAAAAAATATAATGATTTAAGCCTTGAAAAGTTTCATTTAAAGGATTCCAATTGAAGAGGGTTTGATCGAACCACTTTATATCAAACCCCCTTGGATAGAACCCCACTAGTTTTAAACCATACCTATAACAGAGTCTCCTTTACACCTATCAAAATCTTTGATAAAAACCACTTTTTGATTTACACCTTTTGGGGGATCAAATGAATTCATTTAAAATTTATTTTTTGTAAGTATGTAGTCCTTATTATAAGCTTCCCAAAAAGTATAATTTTAAATAAATTTAATTTTATTATTATATTTATTTTTTATTTCTTGTGAATGTAGGTTTTTCACCGAAAATAAAGCTCTTTGTTCTGCACGTGGAAAAATAGCAGATTATGAAAAAAAATTGAAAAATATCAATGCCCTAGATATTGAAGTTCTTGATCTAACAAAAAAATATTGAATTTTGATACATACAGAAAAATTTATGTTGTATACAGTCTTCCTATGTCTGAATTGTAATTGGTTTGACTTTGAAACTTGATTGAGAAAAAAATATTCAATAAAACACTATGAAACCAAATGAAAGCACTAGATATCGTAATTACAAATTTTAATTTTTAAAAAATTAGAATTTTATCCTTCATGGAAAAAAATTTACGTTGTATACGGTGAGCATCACTCCTTAAAAATGGTGTTTACTGAAAAAAAACTAGGTTTCAAAGGAGATCGAAAAAGAAGTGCAAATCTGATTCTAAAATTTTTGAAAAAAATATATTCAGAATCTACAGACAAAATTTAACAAATCACTAGTTAGCATCATCTTCAAATTCCTCATGGTTTAGCTGCTATAGGTTCCCAAAAGTGAAGATTTAGTTAGAAAAAATTAGTTCAGTGTCCAGTTTGGTCAAAAATTGTAAATCAATATTATGAGATCACCCATTGTTGTAACTCAACAATACAATGATATTAGCTTTATTGATTCATATAAATTAATGAATTACAATATACCACAATGGTATTTCAACATGCTAGACCTCAATTATTTGATTACAATTTCCAACTACAAAATTTAAATGACATTACAAAATAATCCACATATTGAGCTCCAAAATAGAATTGTCTCTCAAAAATTTTCTTCTAAATTTCCTTCTTCAATTGATGGTAAACCATATTTATATAATAGTAACAATCCTTATGAAAAAATTTATTCATTAAAATCTCCTATAAATGAATGCAATGATGATTCATAAATCAGTTATAATTAGATGAGCCTCAAAATTTCAAAATTTATTTAATATCTTTGTATTCTAAAAGTTACAAGTAGCATTGGATGGTGATTGGGATCATACGGACCTCATAACTTCTAAAGGTTTCAATAATCTCAATGATCTTAAGTTCATGAAGATATACTTGAAAGTTGGAAACTATGATAGTTTGAAGGCATCTACCAAATTCAGCGGATATCTATTTCTGGTAACACAAAAATGTGAATTTATATTCGGTTTATTCTTCATCATAGTTTGAATAGATGTATATACTGATCACCTTAGATTTAAATTTTCTAAATTACCTTTTACTATTGTATCTATTTACTTAGCTCTATTACCTAGGTTGATTGTGTGTTTATTAGTAGCATTTTAAATATTATTCATGTATTCCATTAAGAAAATATATTTTTATAACATAAAATTATAATGGTTGAATTTATATCTTTAAAAAATATCATTACAATTTTATTAATGTTATTATAAAATTCTCCATGATTTTATGCTCAAAGTTGATAAACATTTTAAATGTATTCAATAAAAGTAAATGGGTTTATAGACAAAAATCTTAGGATTCCAAAACTATAATTTAATCCTTATTCCAATTTCAATCCTTAATAATTATTTATTTTATATGTACACAATGCTTCAATTCCATCCACATATACATAATACTGAAACATAGTGTACGCACAAAATAAATAATAATATATATTGAAAAATGCTCATATAACATTCAAATCATGTATTATTTTTCAAATAAAAAATTTTAATACTCAAGGCTTCATTCATATAATTTTAAAATTTATATATTTTCATATAATTTTTACCAAGTTAGCATAGCTAGAATATTTTTTTTTAAAGTTATATAATAAATAATAAACAATTATTTATTTACAAAAATAATAAAAATATGTGTCACATCCTCCAATGTATATTTCAATTTATACAAGGTTTGGTATTAAAATGCTTCATACTAGGGTCGATGAGATAACACCTTATTCATTTAAAAAGATCAATAATTTTGCCTCTTTGAAATTATTTAAAATAAAATTAGTGCTCCATAAACTACATTTAATCTCATAAAAAATTATCACATTTTTTATATTTTTAGATAAATTTAAATTGTAGTGTGAAGTTAACCTTTTTTTTATATATCTTCATTATGACTAAAGGGTGTTGTTTGGCCCATGATGATATCACACTCACCCTTCCTTATATTTGAGCTTATCATATCCATATTTATGTATTTTCTAGGTAGACATCATTTTTTAGCCAAAATGTGCACTCATGTGTAGGCATTTAAGTTAATCCTCAAAATAGCTCTTAACTATATACTGCCAATCTTGACCAGTTTTATCTTCTTATCCTACTGCCAACCTAGTTTTTAGTTTTCTAACCATATATAATTTTTATATAGTTTGAATAAATAAGTTGCTAATTTTTTTCTTTTAGTAATTTTATATCCCTTAAATATTTTAATAAAAGCACCCCAAAATCCTTTTCAAATTAATCAAATATTCATAATTATTATCATAGAATTTCTCTAGCAATCTTGAGGAGCCCATGTGCTCTCTGATCCCTTCTTCTTTGACATTCGCAAAGGTGTAGGACTAGCTGATCTTTTCTACCATTAACATTTTTATCAAAAATTTGGAAAGAGACTTCGAAGGAAAAAACAAGATGTTTTTGATATTTTTAGCCCTAAAACCAAACTAGGGTTTCTAGCCACATTGCCTAACTATATCTATGAAGCCAGCAAGCGAAAATATAGCCACATTTCCAAACAATATTATTTTAAGTATTTCTTATCCAAATAATATCCCAGTGTCTCAAGGCATTCCCTTTGATGGAACCCCTAATTTTTTTTGTTCCATCTCAAAAATTTGCAAAATTTGGGTTAGATCTATCTCTCTAGGCTTAGGGTTTTGTCTACTATCATTGTTTTAGGGTTTTATGAACTATCTAGGACACTTCTTGAAAAACCCTTAAGCTTGTATCCTTGCCAAGGTTCTATTTGTTTTTCGACTCCTTACTGTCGGTTCCCATTCTTTTAAGTTACATCTTATACCATCGAAACCCATGAAATTATCGACCCCTTAATTTAGGTTTGTCGGTCATCAAGTGTTTTACCATCGCTTTAATATTTCTTAAGTCAAGAAAAATATTTCCCATAAGAATGACTTAAGTCTTGGAATATTTAATCCCATGGGTCTTGGTCCCGTCAACCTAGTCGGGTCCCCTTCTTAAAACTAACATTTTTAGCATGTGCAGATATTTGGTTATGTGTTGACCATTTGATCATTGCGAGCAAATCATTGTCATTCCCCGTGTGCCCATTCTATTTCATTTCCTATTATTTTATTCTCACAGGCTAGCAGGCGTAAGCCATGTGTCTTCTATACTGGTGGGCCCATGTTCCTTTGAATGATCTGCTAGAGATATTGAGATGACATTGACGGTGGCTATTAGGTAACATGGTTTCATCTTGGCCGCTCCCTGCCACCCTGCCTAGTTTTATTTTATATTAGACAAATCACACAGGCTAGCAGGCGAATTCACACCTATTTCCTTTTGGAGTGGCTCGCTTGGCTTGGATGGTAGAAAATGTTACTATGAAGGTGGGATCGACGGTTGATAGCAGGTGACATGGGTCAATCCTGATCACTCCTCGCTATCCCATGTGGGTCCCACCCCTGGTGCTTGGTTCTCAACGAGGAGGTAGGCGATTGCCACGTGGAATAACCTAAAGGGCATAGAAGACATTAGAGCAATGATAAATATTAAAAAAATATTTTAGCATGAGACATGGGCAATAAGGTGTGTGCTACTAAAGCAATATATATGGCACATGTTTTAATGACATTTGAGATCTTCTAATCTCAATCATAAATTATGTCAGAATAATAAGGCCATGGGAAGTTGGTCTAAGATTAAGGTGTGAGTATATCAAAGCTATGAGATTTGATCTCAGACCTTCCCTATCTCCCCGCTAATGAAAGTTACACATGGGTTAAGACTCATGGGGGCGAGGGGAAGAAGCCACATGGATTTTGGCTGCAGTGACAAAGAAATGGTGGAGCCCATGCAGATCATCGACAAGTGGCTCCATGTGGCTTATTGTTATTCAATAAATAATGCGACTACATACAATCAAATTTTTCAATTCAAGATGACTAAATCTAGATCATCCATCAAATAACATGCTTCCACAATCAATGGATGGCATTCAAAGTTTAGTTTCAAGGAAAGTGAGTTTTTTTGGTTCGTGTCAGCGAGCCTTAATAGCTGAAAGGACATCAAGCTACCAAAGCAGGAGGTTGCATAGCTATTAAAACCTATCTTAAAAGCATAATTGAGCATTGTGAAAGATATTCTACACACTTGGAGAGCTCATGTTGTGGTTTTTAGGCTTGTCCGACATTGATGCTAGGGTTATCAACTTGTGAAAAACTAGTGAGTAAATTACTGCCTCCCCATCAAAATTATTGATAAATTGTAGTCTCTAAGCCTTTCAATCAGTTAGGGTCTTCTTGGTTTCCGAATTTTAAGGTTTGATGTTCATAAAAAGGGAATTCGTTGGTCTCGCATTGTTATAATTTGAGTCAAACCCTTATCTGAGGTGTAAGTCTTGTTCCAAGAAACTAGAAACCCTACTTTGTAATACTTTTGCATCATGTCTCCTAAAGAAAAATCAAAATCATCTTCATCTAAAGGGGAAGACTTTGTTCCCAAAAGACCTTTGAGTAAAGAATTTACTAACCAACTGCCATCTTTGACCAGTGAAAAATATAAGGTTCAATTGCTTCCCTAAGGTCCGCAATTAGTTGAGGGCTTGATTGAAAAAACAGTTCTATTAGGGATGCTAGATTACCTTGTACTGGGTGGAAATTAATCTTTGATTGGTTCAGAAATGGAAACATGGGTATTCCAGTTGGTAACCCCTAGAATTGTGACCTAGGGAAATTGATTGTAACCAATGTCTACATGGATGTTAATTTTCTTAAAGCAGTAGCCACCAATTATGATCCAGTTA
>VDFB02108067.1:0-10411 GCA_007258455.2 Sequoia sempervirens
ACTATGATTTCCAACCGTTAAGACTCCTAAAATCGGAATATTGAACTTGATCACAAACTTCCTACAACAATGGAGGTAGTGAGCTAGTAAGAGCAAGTGACCCATTCCTAAGGAGCAACAAGTCAGAATCATCATTGCTAATGTCAATACGGATTTATCCTTTTAGTTAAAGATGCAATGTGTCATTTCTTATGACGAGCTTATCCTTAGGGCCCTCAACATTGAGAGAGCCCTAATAAAAAACAATAGAAGCATTGGTAAGAGCATGATTAGGGTACAAACCCTAGGCCTCCGTAGAAACATAAACAATAACTATAGCGGATTAGTGAAGTTGCAATACCAGAAAGATAGAGATATTGTAGGTAATAACATAATCTTGCAATCTAAAGATTGTAGCCAATAACAAGCACACTATGTAGCTTAGTGATATTTGTAAATGCAATCTACAGTAAGAAGAATGACAGTCATTTGAGATGTGATAGTCAAAAACAGGCTGAACAGTGACAAGATAATAAAGCTCAAACCTTGCATAGTAAAGTGGATATTTTAACAGTGAGTTTCCTTACCCCCTTGCTGACCTTAAGGGTTTTTCAAATGCTTTTGGTAGTGTTAGACGAAACAAATGCAATCGAGAATGGTATCCAAATGGAAATACTTGGTGGTAATGGGTTGATGTTTCTTCTTAGCCATTAATGTATAATGGAGGTAGTGGATTGCATGTTTGAGCAGTGTTTTGAGACTCATCAAAGATAGGAGAATAGTGAATAATATCTTGTGGACTGTGAAGTAGTGTCAATAAGGTTGAAGGATCTTAAGAACTACAATACCATGAAACAATGAGTCCCTGTAGTAAGTAGGTAGTCTATAGGGCATAGTTTGATTTTATAGAAGGATGCTCATGAAAGGAATCTTCAAGTGATAGTGAGTGAGCTGTTTGAGATTGTAGCTGAGGGTGCAATACCCAGTCTTAAAGGAAGTTAGCAAAGCATTAAATGTGCAAGAAAATTGAATCGTACACAACAAATAATTCACAATGTTATCTTCCATAATGCCTTGAGTTTGAAGACAAAAATCTCATTGTATCTTTATGATGAAAGTGGTGACCTTAATGGTCAATCACTAGCAACCATGATTTTAAAACATGCTATTGTGCTTATGGAGGCAACATTTTAAGCAAGGCAGTGAGTGGTGGTTTGGAACAATGGCAGGTATGAAGGACTTTCTTTATATGCATACTATGCAGTCTAGCTTAAGACAACGTTCTTAGAAGAGATTGAAGGTAGATTATGGAACTCAAGGGTTACCATGAAAAGGATTAAAGCAAAGACTGAGATCTATTTAAAAGCCACGGTCATTAAGATATTAAAGATGTCACATACAAAACCCTAGTAGCTAGAGAAATGAATACAGTGCCCAAGAGGATAGAAGGATAGTGTCTTTGGGAAAAGAATTTAGAAGTCTCCACATTATCTAATTAGGAAATACATCATTATTTATTTATTTAATTAAAAGAAATCATTCTAAACCCTATATAGGATACATTGATACTTCAAAAGCCTCTGAAGGAATTTCAGATTATGCAAATATATGTCAGTAACATTCATAAGGTTTAGAAAATCTTGATCACTCTCTAGAATAGCCCATTAAACATGGGTTGTGCTTGAATTCACTACATAATTGATATAACACAACCACTCTGCATATCAACCAGAGTTATAGGCTCTTTATTACAGCAAGAGGTAATCACTCTTCAATCATGCTATAATTAAATCCTAACTTGTTAAACTTGAGACAACCTGAATGCACCCAATGATGATTAACACCTACATTATACAACCTGAATTAACTACATTATATGAGTGCCTCCATTTCTATCACAACATAGCCACATTAAACTTGGGTTACACATGAATGCATCCTATATTTGTTATAGCACAACTGTGCCACATGACCAATAGAGTTATGGATCACATAATTACAGTCACAAGAATCTGTTCCTTGGTTGTGGATTTTATGGTGATTCCACACAACAAAATTTGGACATGAAATTCTCAAAACCGTTAACCTCTAAAAATGAAATCTGATGAGATGTTGCTTTAAAATATGATTTTCAAACCTGGAACTACAAATCTGAATTCACAACTGAATTCTACAAAAAGACAATGACTACCCTCAATCTGGCGATATCTTCTTGAATTTTTTTTTATTTTCCCCAAGAAAATCGTCCTTAGTTCTCCACAAACTGTCTCAAGTAGAGCAAAACACTATTGCAATAAATCAGGCGTGAACTCACTTTTCTTTATGTTGGCCACAATTTGATTTTTTTAAATTTTTCATGTTTGTTGAAAATTCGACGAAAATGATAGCCGACATTTTGACGAACACAAGGTTCGTCGAAATTTCGACGAACGTCGGGGATAAACTTTCAAAAAATTGGAAATTACACATCAAATTTTACAAGCACCCGATGAACATCGAATTTTACATATTTCGTCATACAGTTTCGTCAGATTTTGTAGTCAAATGTATTAGTGTTAATAGTTTCATATTCACCTCCTTTATCTTCGGTTGACACCTTTTCCTAAGCCCTTGGGTCTAAATAAAAAATTCTTTCTAAGGCCACCATTCCCTTGGGAATGCTATTACTTTTTAAATTGAGGACACCCTCTATATTGCAGTCTTTGGAGTTCCAATCTCCTTGATCCTTGTCGGACTCATCGATGATCTATCCTTCAAAAACATCTGAGCTTGCTAGAAAAGCAAGGATATGTCGATCATCGTCGAAGACTTGAAAGTTCCTAACATTATCGGGAACAACCGGGGTGGATATCAATTCTACTAAGAATATCTTAAGCTTGGAGCCTTGAATGGGTTCCAAGGTACTTGCGGCAACAGCTAACAAATCATCTATTTGATTCTCCTCTCTAGGAATTAAACTAATCCCAAAAGCATCAAAGTCTTCAATGAGGTTCCATACCCGATTTCTATAAGCTGCCAGCCTTTTATTGTGACATGTGTATTGGTTGCATATTTGCTTGATAATCACTTCCGAATCTCCTTTAACCATCAAGGAAGTAACTTTCTTCTAATGTGCCAACATCAGTCCCCGAGCTAATGCTTCATATTCTGCTATATTGTTAGTGCATCTAAACTGCAGCCTGTAAAAAGCAAAAAATATTTTCCCTTTCGGGCTGGTTAATTCAATTCTAACGCCACAACCTATTTTAGATTTGGATCCATCAAACGTGATGGTCCATAGCTGATCATGAGCTAGGGTTGATCCCTTTGAGCTTGTTGTAGGTTTTTGGATAAGGTGAACCATAGGCGGGGCCACTTGATCTTTTACATCAAATATTGGGAATAGTTTTTTAATAGGTTCATCAGGTGCAATATCTAATTCCCGATCAGATATATCGTGTAATCCTAAGATATCTTTATGATAGTCACTTGTATCCTTGATTAATCCCTTGGGTTTTGGTATTCTTGTGAGTGCAAGGGTATCAAATAAACCTTGGGGTTATTCATCGTAACTACGTTGGTTCGGTATTATAACCGGGGTAGGTTCAGTTTGAGGAGGGACTTCCTTTGAAGGTATATTATCCCTGGTTAACATTATTTCATTTTTGGCTTCGAATGAGAAGTGATTTGAAGTGGCCTTAAGGTGACTTGGGCAGGTCTCTTTGGTTTGGGAAACATGATTTAAAACACCAATGTAGGGTTGGCAAGTCAGTTCCGAATGATCTTGGTAGTGTATCCTGCACCAATTAGAGAGTAGAAGACTCCGCAGATCGATATCTTCCCCTAAGACCAGCTGATTCTGTTGCAGCTTCCTGATCAATACCTGTTGGTTTACATTAATCATGGGATCAAGGAATTTTTTCATTGACAAATCATTAGAATCAAGAACCGAAAAGGTCAGAATTTCCTCTCTTTTATAAACCCCTATCTCGTTTTCAAAATAAGCTACCTCGTTGGGACAGTCATACTCAGTGATAATATGTTTGAGGTGAGGTTCACTTTCAATCCTAATCTGGGTAGGCATTCCCCTCCATGGTAGCCACATGTGTGAAAATTTGAGGGAGAGATATCCCCCTATACTTTTCATTAAATCTATGCTCAACAACATACCATAAGTCTCGAGAATGTCTGCTACTTGAATATCCATATTGGTTAAAATCCTAGGGTCAGACCCTACTTGCACATGTATATTTCTCAATTCTCCAACTACATTAACCTCTATTTTATCGAGTTGGATGACCTTATTGTTTGTTTGGACAGGGTTCAATCCCAATTTCTTGCATACAAAAAATGGCATAACATTTCCTAAAGCCCCTGAATTCAACATACAATTATGTAGATTCTTCCCACAGATTCTCAAACTTAAAATAAATGGTGGGGTACCTACCTTGCTTCTGAACAATGTTGCATTTATGTCCGCAGTGGGTGCCACCTTGGTTTTCCCTTTTGATTTATCAGCTTCTTCCAAAGCTTTCAGCACTATTTCTCGTTGGGCAGGGCACCACTTTAGGATGTCAAAGTATGATAAAGAGGTTTTTTGTTTCTGCATCTTAGAAATAATATCAAATTCTATGTTATAGCTTGCATTACATTTGAAAACACCAGATGAATTACCTTTGTTATGGAAGTCCAGAAAACCCCTTGGTGGAGGAGGGTTGTTATCAACACCCTGATTTAGGAGGCACCATATGGTTAGGTGGTGCTGATGTAGTGAATGAAGCCTTATTCTGATTTCTTAGGAAGTGTCCTCCCTTTGTCTGAAAGGCTTGGGCATCATACACATCTTCCTCTAGTACATTCTCATTCTGCATTGGGAATGAAGGTTCCTCTTCAAAAAGGTCATAAGTCATAGCTGTATCCACTGAGCCACCTCCTTTGTTTGAATTCCCTTCGAACGTTTGGGCATCTACCTATGCCATCTTCTGAAAAGCCTTGCCCCCTCCCATTTTAGAGGCTGATTTCTGTGTTATCCAGATAATCATCAGATGTCCAGTCATTGTGCGTTATGTTCCATTGTTTTATTTACATTTATTTTATTTTCACGGTTATATCCTCTATTTTTATTTTGATAGCCTTGGTTAGGGAGTTTTGGCCTTGATAATTCCTTTGTCTATGATTTTAGTTGTTCAGATAATTACCCTGATTGTTATTACTCTGATTAGGGTAATTACCTTGGTTTTGAGAGGGGTTCAGTTTAAGCTGAGCCATATCATTTGTGACTTGAGATAGAGTTTTCTTTAAGGTCTCCACCTCGTTTGTGAGTTGAACTATCTTTTCACTCTCAACACTCTTAGCAATAGGTGACTGACGGACGGGATTTGGTATTCCAACTTGGTTATGATGACCATGTGGACTGTGATGAGCCTGTGATTGTTGATGATGATATGATCTGAATCATAGCCAATCATCTGGTGGTGTGAGATTGATGAAGCTTTTGAATGAGGGAATCGTATTTGTGGTTCCTTTTTGTAGGAACAGGTGGCTTAAAGGGGTCTATAATACAAGAGCCAATGGCAGATGGCACTGTTACCAGCAGCTGAATGGGGTCTGCACGTCCTCACCTTGCATTACGTTGAAACTTGAGGTATTAAGCAAGGGGCGGGGGATTTGCATGAGAAACCCTTCCTAATGGTAGAAAATTGGTAGAACAAAATGGCTGGATCCACATAAACTCTGAATTGATTGATGAAAGCATTCTCCAGGTCTGTCCATCTCGGAATAGAACCTTGTGGGAGATTTAGGTACCAGTTGTACGCCATATCCCCTAAGGAATAAGGGAACAACCTATAAACTACATTATGGTGAGTTATCTGGGCTCTGGTACAAGCGTCCTTAAAAGCTTGTATGTGCTCTTCAACACTCCTTGATTCACCATTAATGTATTTGGGATAGAATCTCTCAAGATTCTTAGGCATATCATGAAAGCCTCCAGGAATAGTCCCCAATGGAGAGGGATTATTAATAAAAAATGCCATTGGTGGCGGTGGTGGGGGTTGAGCTAGTTGTTGGATGGGCTAAACCAGCTGTAATGGCACTTGAGATGGATTCAGTGGTGGATTGACAGGTATCCACTGGGGTATTGGTGAAAAGCCTAGTGGAGTGAGTGGAGTTGACAAGGGTGGTATAATGGTTGCCCTAGTCTTTTGAATCTTGTGTCTTGTTGGGGTCTTGAGTTCTACCAAAGGTGGTGGATTTTCAATTGATCGAAGAACTCTATGGGACCTTTCTGGTGAGAAAAACCGAATATTATCCAGTTTTCTCTTCTACCCTCCTTCTAGCGCTAGATCTATTGATGGTGCCAAGTTGACCCACAATGTGCAAGTAAGATAAAAAGTGAAATATCCCACCTCTCCTGAAAAAGATAATCAACAACCAAACTGATCACCTCCCAAGGTCTTTGATGTTGGTTCACAACTTTGCTATTTCACGAAGTGGTCAATATGGCTGTAATGTTCAAGGGGCCTGCTGGTTTTGAGCTTCTGGATTGTTATAAGATCAAACATATATTTAAACCTATTTTAACTGGTGGTTTTAAAGAAATAGAAAAAGATAGATTAAAGCTTTTAAACTAAAGAGAATGTTGATTCATCCAACTAATCAGACTTGTTACCTTCCAAGGAATTCCTAAACTGAAACTGCAGAATAAAGTTAACTTGTAATTAATACAGAGTTTCATTCATTCACAGTGCAAACTTTAACAATAGATTGCAAATCATTATTTAAACAAAATATAAGATAAAATTTCATTCCTTGAAAGCTTTCCAAATCAAATAATTAACATAAGATAAATACCATTCTGGAGCACAATATGAAGTAGATTTAAATCTGACTACTTCTACTGTTGGTGAAACAGATAAACAACATTTACAAATCTGGCAAGATCACCAGTGTACAGAAAACCCATGTCTTCAAATTATCTCCATCTATACTAAGAAAATCTGGAAGATACATCACCTCCTCCTGCTAAACTTAACTCCTACTCTACTTCTGCTCTTGAGTTTATCTACCTTCTAACCCTAACTTGCTAATTCTCAACCAAAAAAAAGAAGCTTAAAAAAAGAAGATCTCGATTTCTCTCCCCTTTTTCAAAGAGGCAAAAGTGCCATATTTATACACGCGCATCAAAAAAAAAGAAAAGAGTCGACCCCGTTTTAGGGTTTACAAAATAAGTCGGTCCTAGGAGTCAGCTCTAGAAGAGTTTTGAACCAAGTCAATCATGCATTAAATGCATATACTCTGTCCATTTCAGTGAAGGATCTCCCTTAGGCACAGTCTTTAGATTGTTTACAACCACCCTCATTAACTCGCAACCCTCGTGTCCGTCATTAAGACTTCACGCGTTTCATCCTTGACCTCAAAAACTGCTCCACAGAGTGGCTTGAGTGCTCCAGGGGTATTTCCATTCATGCCCACCTACTTTGGCTAGTGAACGTCCCATTCATCATTAAGACTCGCAACCTTCCCTTTTTACGCTTTCCTCTCGGCCTGAGACCTTTCCATGGGCTGCTCTTCTTGTGAAGCAACATCAGATGTTCTTGACATGCCTTAACCCTACAAAAAAATGCCTTCATTAGTCCTCTAAAGCATAGAAAATATCATCATTCATCTTACCCTTCATACATCCTTCATTTAATTATACCTAGCAAAAAGAAACTCAACTTTGGCGGAGGCGGAACCAAATCCGAACTAGAAACATACTTACCTTTAACACCGGGGGGATGGGAGCCATAATGAAATTGGAATCGAGACCAGAGTCGGGATGAGAACTGAATATGGAAATAACCAACATTTCCAAGTTCAGCCCACATTCCAGCTCCACGTCGCAAAAAAGAAAAATAATCGGGGATAGCAGCAGGACGGGGGCAGAGTCAGAATGGGATGAGGAAACTGAACTTGGTAACAAGTCCATATCCAAAATCCTTCCTGAACCTAGCCCCGCAAAAGAGACCAAACACAAGGAACAAACACAAAAACAAACGCAAGCGGGATTAGAGCAAAAATTGATCCCAGGAAAACCGCATCGGGGGCGGAAGCAGAACGAAAACCCAACCTTGAACTTTCTCCAAATTCCAGGATTGGTTTCCATCTCGACTCTACCTCCGACAACACACAAAGAAACGACGAAAAAGGAAAAAGGAAGGGAAGAAAACACCCCACGACCAAATGATCGGAACAAAAGGAAAAACAAATGAGTCTGGCAGAACTAGGACCGGAACAAAACTGGAACCTGGAACTTCAAAAAAGTTCTAGAGTTCAGTTTCGGTCCACGTCTCGCTTCCGCCAAAACAAACAAAGAACTGGCGGAAGCAAAACCAGGAATGAAACATAAATCAGAACTTGGAAGAAATTCCAAAGTTCGATTTTGGTCCTAGTTCCGCATCCGTTAGAACAAGGAAACAAACACAGAAAATTGGCGTAATCAGAACCAGAAGGGGAAACAGAACTGGAACTTTGAAAAAGTTTTGAAGTTTAGTTTCGTTCCGCATCCCACGTCCGTTAGAACAAAGGACGACAAAACAAACAAAATAAAGGAAACCGGCGGAGCCAGAATCGAAATGAAAACAAACTTGGAACCTCATAAAAGTTCTAGAGTTCGGTTTTGGTCCGCGTTCCACATCCGCCAGAACAAAGTAGAAAACACCTAAGGCAAAAAAAACAAAAGGCCAAAGGAAACATAACAGAAAAAAGGGGGACCTATTTTAAACAAGTTTAAAATGGGGTGGTTATGCAAGGCATAACAGGAGTAACCATAACAAATCCAACATGATCCTCCACAATCCACACTTCAGGCAAAGCCCAATAGAACCATAGACCCCAAGCAACCAAGGCCAAGGTAGAAGCCTATTTAGAAACTCCACTGCAAGCAAAAAGCTCTGAGGAAATCCCAAAGCATGATCTCAAAACCACCAATGAGACTATGGAACCCAAAGAGATCGTGGAACCCAAGGGAGCAAGAGGTAACAAGTCTGGGACCCCCAAGAAGCAAAGTAGCTCACAAAGTGTAATAAAAAGCTAAGGCATAACCACAACACAACATAATGAAACCAAAGACCATAACATATGGAAAGAGGAAGCACAAAGCAATAACAAGGCTCCTACAGAGGAAAGCAACACATACATCCCTAGCAGAGCAGACATGACAAGGCAAGAACCCATCATCATTACAAACCCACGAGGGCATGTGAAGGCACAAAACAACCCCCAACCACATAGAAAGGCATAAAGCAGGGGATACAACATCACCACACAACACAGTATCCCCCAAACACACCAGTCTAGGAAGCCAACACCCATGAAGAGGAAAACACTCAACTTCTAGTAGTGGACAACACACCAGGCTACCCCAACCAACATCCCAGCAAGGCTCTCGAGAATCAGGCGTCTCGAGCAACCACAAAACCAAGGAAGAAGGCCAAACAAACATGTCCAACCATCACCAACAGACCAACCACAAAAAATCATCCTCGTCTTCATCACTAGAGTCAGTGCTATCTTCCTCTGCAACACCGAAGGAATTCAAAATCCCCAGCTCGCGTCCTTTCCCGCTCAAAGTCATTGTGGATGCCATATTTCCATGCACAATTGTTTACTTGTTCTCATGAAATATGTTACAATTCTTTACTTGTTCTCATTTAGTTGTGCTTTGTTAAACAACATGAGCATTATCATATTTTAAATCATTTTTAATAAATAAATTTTATTTAATATACTTATTCTCTCAACATAATAAGGATTATAATTGAATGAATCCTAATAGGAACTATGATTGTATATTCATCAAGTCCAATATCTCTTTATATCACAAAATGAATTGTAAATCAACAACTTAGACCAACAATATTCAATAAATTTACCAAATTATCACCCAAGGATTGTAGTAAACCATAAAAGACCCTATCAATGGTTGTTAACATCTGATGTTCCTATTTTTTCCCTCGCTTTTTAATGATTAATCTTAGAATTCTAGAAGGATAAATAAGTGCAAAATTTTCATGGAATATGGTCTATAAATATCTCATTAATTAAATATTTTTCGTTTTTCATATTCATATTTATGTCCATGTTTGATTTTGCTTGAATAGTTTAATTATTGAAAGAGATAGGATAAATATTATTAATGGTTGTGTATTTGATCTAAATTGGGAGATCAACAAAATAATAGTAAAAATATATGGCCATAAGAAGTTGGAATTTAAAAATATTATCTAAGACCTACAAGATGCTACCCTTAAAGTAGCTTTGACATTTGACTACAAAGCTGGTGTGAACACACATTAGAAACATTAGTATAGGTATTTCTCTTCCATTTACAATGCTTTAATGATGTGTTAAATTCCTAGGTCTACAAATAAATGTTAGGATTTATAAAGTAAGCAATGTATGCATTCAAGTT
>VDFB02108068.1:0-15683 GCA_007258455.2 Sequoia sempervirens
TATATATTATTGGTGAGCTTTTCTTATTCGGAATTTTCTATACAGGAAATTGATGCTAGAATACTTGGATTTGTATCTGATTCACATACCTCTAGCCCTTAATAAAGGTGTCCCGTATCCTCATATAACGCCAGATGATGTTGTAGCAATGGACATCCAAGGTGTTTGGAGGGCAATGGAAGAATGTGTTGAACTCGGCCTCACTAGAGCAATTGGAGTCAGTAATTTTTCTTCTAAGAAGATTAGCAACTTGCTTGCCTTTTCCAAGATACCTCCTGCTGTAAACCAGGTGCTGCTCTCAATCTCTTGCATCCAGAGAATTTGGTTTTAATTCCATTTAATAATTATTAATTGCCTTCCCTAAACAACTTGCTTGTTGATTAGATGTAGTCAATAAATCAGTTGTTTATGTGTCTGACCAACTCCCCCTATAAAAACCCCCATTTTTAATATGTTAAAATTAATAACCACTCTTGGTTTTATTATTATTTTCAACACATTTTAACACAATTTTAATCGGCTATGTAAGTTCTCTTCAATTTAGAAGTGTTAGTTTCATAACATTATCAAATTATATGGAAGACAACCTTATTCTATAATCTTACATTCTTATACTCGATGGAATAAGTTCTCATATAATGGTAAATAATTCATCCAAAAATAGAAATAGAAATAATTCATCCACACAACTAGGATGGGATATAAAACTATTAATTGATCTTATGCTCTTAGTTTACTTCATATAAAATAGTAAGATGTCAAGTGTATCCCAAAAATATACTAACACAATGTTATTGCCAAGTAGAATATAAAACTACATAATTTTCAACTCATACATACCTCACATCTATACATAATTATTAACTTAGTATGCATCATATATATAGATTACACATAGTGATCAACTCATACGTACATCCCATATGTTACAATATGACAATAACATGCATACATCATGTATACATAGTGTGACTAGCTTGAGGGTACTTCACTTATAGACAAATTAACATGTTCATATGACTAGCTCATGTCTATATCATAAACACATAGTATGTCTAGGTCATGCCTGCATCATAAATACATAGCATGACTAGTTCATGCTTGAATCATAAATGTAAAGTATGACTAGCACATACATGCATCACATTTACACATAGTGAACAATCCATACACACATCGATTAAATAATCACATGTGTGTGTGTGTGTGTGTGTGAGAGAGAGATAATAATCAACACTTGATATCAAATTTAATCTAATTTACCTTCCAATCAATTACTCAAAACACAATACAACATTGTTAAGGAATTTTCCTATTTTAAGGAAAAACTATTACTTATCGTTGTCTATATTAATAGTTGTGTTTGACAAGTGAAGAAACCATGTTACAATATATAATGATAAACAATAAATTATTATCACGATGTAGTGTAAGTGATTTAGGAACATCTAGATACATATGTAATTTTTTATGTTACGTATTTGTTTGCTTACTACTTTGTAGCTTCTTTATGTTGGTTCTCATAAAGAATTAAAAGGAGGCCACATGTTTGTATATAT
Source organism: Sequoia sempervirens (assembly GCA_007258455.2). Classification (NCBI taxonomy): domain Eukaryota; kingdom Viridiplantae; phylum Streptophyta; class Pinopsida; order Cupressales; family Cupressaceae; genus Sequoia; species Sequoia sempervirens. Next base: position 1,560 of record VDFB02108068.1, read on the forward strand.
ATTTGAAATTTATAATTGTACTCCAAATGTTAATAAATTTGCAAATTACTCTCATCGTTTGCTTCAAGATTAAATTAAGTTACAGCAGGATGATTTTATTGGTGTGCTTTAAAAACTGCTATATGATCTGTATATTAAATTGCTACTTTAAAGACTGTCCATTTCAACTATAGAAGCACAATCTGTGATACAACTATGAGAAGACTTTGTCCATATATTTCAGTATGTAACTGTTTGGTACGACCCTCAATGCTTCAAGGTGGTAACATGACTTCAAAAACACTACTATAGATAGTAATATTTAAGTCTCATATTCTGGTTAGTAGATAACAATTATTTTTTTCTGTAGACAATGTGATTGAATAAAAAGGGAAATAATCAATTTTTCCAATCTGCATTATCGTAAAAGGGAGCATTATTTCCTTTCTATCCTCAAAGTGCTAAGTTAGACTTTGACTAGCCATAGAGGCAATTCTTGATATCCTCCGGGCAGATAGCTATTGTTTATGTAGGCCACGTAAGGTTATTCCACGTCATCCTGCCCATTCTTTCTTTCTGTGTTGATGTTTTATCTCTACGGTATTTGAGGAGAGGTTTGAATCTCTCACTTGGACAACTCTCTATTAGGGCATCGAGTGAGGGGAAAGTTTAAGGGAAAGGAAAAACTACATTTATTAGAGTTAGCAAGAATGTAACCTGTGCATTTAAGAGGGCATTTTTATGAGGGAAGGATAATGTTAAGCCTTGTGTTGAGACACAGTTATAATATAGGAAGTATGAATAGTTATGTAGTACAATAGAAATTTTGTAAGTGTATTGAACTGTAAGAAATAAGAAAACCTCATTTTTTTATTTTTTTTGTTATGTATAAATGTGTGGAATATTGTCTATAGCTGCAAGATTGGTTATTCTTTCATAAGAATCCATAGTCTTCACTATAACAGTAATATGATATCCTTCTTGTGCCAATGGACATAATAAAACCTTACTCCACGACCTCTTGAAGTTACAGGTACCCTATATACAAGTATACATTAATAAAAATGGTATGCATCATATATAAAACTAGCCATTGCACCTTGGGTACGACGAAGAGTTGTGGAAGTCAATTAGAAAAAAAATTGATCTATTCTTTGCAATTTGTGGTGTAGATGAAGTCAATTGGTAAAGAGAAATATACTTTAGATGAGTTCACTTGCATGTGCTTTATGAAAATGTATACTGTAACCAAAAATATAATCTGAAGTGATATAGCATTTTGAAAAGGTTTTGCTACAAGGGGGACCATCATTGATGAAATCAACTTGATCCATTGACGTGGCTGTTGAGGTAATGAGAAGCCTTTTAATCAGAAAAATGTTTAAATTGAAAGAGTTTGTAAGTCCAAAATTGCAGAATTTTTTAGTGTCTAATAAAGCTCTTGAATAAAGGTAAACCATGGTAATCAACAGATCCAATATCTACACATCTGTAACACAAGCGTTGTAACGAGGAGAGCAAGTATTTGGCTTTGGTCTACATCACAGAGATGGATAAATGTCTCAACAATGCAATCATTGCATTCCATGAGATAACCTATCTTTGAGGCATTCTGTCAAACAGTTCACGTGCCTTTTCTATGCTTCCACATTTTGCATACATGTCTACCAGAGCATTTCCAACTATAATATCTAAAAAATTTCCTCCATCTATGATGCTTTGATGAGAGTATACTGGCGAAGGCTGTGGAATTTGGCTTTACACCTGCCAATTGCATTTGCTTGAAAGTTTCTAAAGCCTTCTCAAAAAATCCATTTTGTGCATATCCGACAACCATTGCAATCCATGAGATGAGATCTTTTTCAGGTATTCTGTCAACAGTTCACGTGCCTTGTTAATGCTTCCACTTTTTGTAGCATATCTACTAGGGCCGTTGCTACTATAAAATCTGACAAAGTTCCAAAGCAACACTATAGCACCCACTGTACAAAATTTCAAAGGTAGTCATCTCCAACATGCACATGCGAAAGGAATAGATATCCACCAGTTCATTGTAATCCTCTTCATACAACTCTGGAGCCATGAATTCAGGTGTACCAATCACAGTATGAGCAGCTTGATCACTTTCCAAGGGTGCCCGCAAGACCCAGGTCCCCAATCTTCAAAGTGCCGCTATTGCCATTCACAAAAACATTACTGCAATTCAAATCCCTTTGAATGATGCAAGGTTCTTGGCTATCTAAATAATGCAGACCCTTAAGAATTTGGCGTGCCCTGTTCTTTAGAGCTTTCATGTAAACATGTATGTGCTTCTATCGGTACCGTCTCAGGGTCCCAGAAGTGCAAAACCTCAGTAATAAGATTCACATGTCCAACCCTCTCATCCAGCCATACATTATAAAGAATTATTATATTTTTATTGTTCAGGGATTTCAAAAGCCGGACTTCTGCAAAGAGTCTCTCTAGTGCATCATCTTCAAGGCACTTCAGAGACAACTTGTTCCATGCAACCTCAATTCCGTCTTCCTCATCAAAAGCTCGGTATACTGTCTTCATGGCACAATGGCCTACAACCTCATCATACCGGCCGTACCTTCTAGTTGGGTCCATTTCCACAAAGGGCTCCATATCCTTGTCACCACCTAGAATTCTACTGTTGGCATTTCTTTTGCCGAAAAAATGATAAAACCTCCTTGCCCCCCGAAACCGAAGTCTGGGTCCTCTGGTCTAGGGTACAAATTCTCTAAGGACTAAAGGAATGAATAAAAACACATTTCTTCCCTGAATTCAGAAGATGACCAAATAGCAAAGACAGGAGGCTTTGCCTTTTTAGTGGTTATTGAAGAGACGAACAACATTTTGACTCCTGTGGCTGCAGAGAGGAGCACAAGCATATCAGTAAACACGTACAAAAAATCAAAATTTAGAAACGAGGACTATGAACTGCGATCCATTTATTTATCCTCAAACCAACAAAACAAGCCCTCACACCAAAACGGGTAAGAGCTAAAAAAACTATGCTACTACACCATAAATTTGACTAAACATTTTTGTTAATTCAAGAGAAAAGCCCAAAGTTACATATAAATTGGTTGTGAATTAATATTAAAGCTCAGATAAATTCCCTAAATGTACGAGTTCAAACTGATCTAATACCAAAATGTGCATTTCCATGTAAAAGCCATTAAAATTATGCCGATTTCTAAAATTTGACAAATAATTGCATTTCGGTTAATTAGGCTGCAGAGGCAGGGATGCCTTCAATAGAATAATTCACTGAAAATATTTGATGTTCCAATAATTTAATAGCAAATTACTGAAACAACCCCAAATTCAATGATAAAGTAATATCCAACTGCATCTAAAACAAAACAAATCCGGTGACAATAAAATTTCAAAAACAGATCCAAACATTTTGAAGACATAACATCGTGTATTATTGTTCAATCATTCAATCCCAAGCTTTAAATCACTAGAAAACACACCATCCATGATGCAAATCTTACTAAAGATGTCAAATAATTAGAAAGCAAAATTTAAAACAAATTACTAACAACTCAATTTGAAGATAGGAATATACAAAAAGAAATCCTCAAACAATTTATAAGCAAAACGAAGTTCACAATAATAGAAATTCAATATAAGTCACGAAGAAAAACCCTAGCTTAATTTTGCAACCAATTTTCTTCCAAACAAAAACAAACTCCAAGATCAGAAGCAATACATTTCAAAATTAATTTTGCAATCAATTTACTTCCAAATAAAAGCAAACTCTAAGATCAGAAGCAATACATTTTGAAATGGTGTTAAACTAAAATAATTCCACCAGCAACCTAGTGTTCCTGAAAGAAAATGATTTACAGCTCTTAAATTCCCAGATAAATTTTAATTAACAGAATTTTCTACAACTACGAACAATTTAATGAGAAAAGATCAAACAAGCTTTTTAATTAACAGAATTTTCTACAACTACGAACAATTTAATGAGAAAAAGATCAAACAAAGCTTTTTTGTAATAACTGCGTACAATTCATCCAAAAAAAAAGCCTGAGCAATCATTCCAATAAATCCTATCAATCTCCAATTTAATTTCAAACGAAAGTCAAACTAAATACCAAAAACTTCTGGCTAGGGTTAAACAAAATTTTGAAAGCCCTAATCTAAAATTTGATATTATTTATTTTAGATGCAAAAGAAAACACAAAACAAACTCGAATCCAGATCCTGTTAAAACCGAAAGGGACTAAAAATAAATAACAAAATCATCCAGTAAAATTAATTAGCATCTAATACATTCAATTAACATCTGAAATTAATAAACAAAACCCCGCTCCAGAACAAATCAAAAAGAAAATTATCAATAGGAAAACCAGAAAAGCACAAGACTAAATAACTGAAAAATATATGAGTTTCCGTACCTATTCCATTGCAGATGTTCTTCTAGAAAACTCAATTGAAAACTTTTCCCAGCAGAGTACCAAAGGATGGTGTAGGAAGGAAAACAAAGGAAAAATCTAGCGCATTATATAATAAAATGTGGGCTGGTCCATGGGCGCTACATTTCACCACACCAAAATAATGCTCGTGTTCATGCTCGTGCTCATGTTCATGGCCATAACTATGATTATGGTCATGGTCATGATGATGTTAATGATCATGATCATGGTTTTGGTTATTGTTATGATTGTGATTGTGCTCATGAGTTTTCTTTGCAAATACCATGATCATGATCATGATCGTGCAGACAATTTCCATGCCCATTCACATAATGATGATGAGCATGACCACCTTTCTCTCCTTTCAAGAGAAGCATGCCGTGGAATGTTACAATCAGGAAAGTGCCTATGTCTGCTAGCACAACCATCCACAAGTAGATATAACCCATGAAAGTAAGCACCACCAAGGCTACCTTAGTCAATAGGGAGAATGTAACATTTATGTATATATTGTCCTTACTGATCTCCACCCTATTTTAACTGCACCAACAATCTTCCTTTATCATTAGACATTTGAGCTACGTCTGCAGATTCCATGGCTACCACAGAGCTTTCCAGACACATAGCTATCCCCACATCTGCTGCTACTAATGTCGGTGCATCATTAATTCCATCACCTACCATGGCAGCCATGCCCTCTTGCTTTAGCTCTCCAATAAATCTCAGCTTGTCTTCTGGGAGTAATTGGGCATGAACTTCAATTTCTCCTACCTGCACACCATTACAAGGGCTCCTCTGTCAGTTCAAAATGTTGTCACAGGATTGCCTACTCGAATTAGCCATTTAAGGCATGTATACTAATTGAGAAGAAAAAGCAGTATCACCTCTGACCATGAGCGATTTGGTTCCTAATTTCTGAAATTAGTAAGAAACCAAAAAAAAACTTAATCCATAAAAAAACAAAAACAAAAAATATTATTGTTTAAATATTTTATTGAACCAATTTAAAGATCGTTATTTCTACAAACCAACAAGGATATTTTTTACAGATCAGATTTGTGAACCTAAGACATACCTATGACTATGCTCGGTATAGTGGGGATTCTATTGCTATAGCTACCAGTCCCTCCACGCTCTAGGATGTGGCTTGGTTTCTTCAATCAAGAATATAATTCAAATTTGATGAAATTTGGTGTAATGATGACGGAGGATATTCTTCTAAGCAGTTTCAAAACACCTTCAACACAAAATGGTTCTCGTGCAGGGTAGAAGCATTCCATGTTCATAAATCTTAAAACTGTAGTCCTACATCACTCAAGATTTAACTTCCAGCCAAAATAAAGAACGACGTGGCATCAACAAAAACAAAACAAAACAAAAAAAAAATGATTCTCACACCGTCAAATGAAACCAAGAACATAGCAAAAGGAAAAGGGTAGAAGGCAAAAACATCGCTGAAAACCCTAAACCGCCAAAAAGAACATTAAACAAAATTAAAAAAATTTTAAAAAAATGAAAGAAACAGAACAAGGGTTTTCGAATGTGGCATCCTCTGATTTTGCATTTCTATGAAGGAAAAGGGAAGAGAACTATAAAGCTAAGAGAGAAAGAGTACAAAGTGCATACCAGGTAAAGGGTGTCGAATTTCATACGCCTTTCGACCCGCTCCAAACAAAAAATACAAATCTCTGAAGCGGCGTGCGAGCAAAAGTGAATGCGTGGAACTGAAATGGGTAGGACACTAAATGAGTTTATATAGGGTTTTAACAATAAATGTTTTTCTCAAACCTTAAGTAAGGACCTCCTCTTATCTTGCTAGCCGAACTAAAAATTAAAACAAGCAGTGCACAGTACCATGTGCGGTGGCACACGATAGCATTGAGATTTGATACGCTTTGTTTTCAAATACAGCTGTTGCTTCAATCTACTCACAGTAAACGAAATCTGAAACGGATAGCGACAGGGAAAGCAAGAGAGAAAGGTAAAAAATGATGAACGGCTGAGATGCGTTCAACCTTCTTGCCTGCCCTGAGAACAACTCTGCACTATCGATAGGCAAAATGAGCTTCTCAAGCTCAAATAGGGACAGGCCTTCGGTGTAATTAGATACAACAGGGAAAATCTTGAAAGAGAAACCTGTAACTATAAAAGTCCCCGAATGATATTTGCAGAGCAGGCCTTCCTTCACAAATCCAACCTTCTCCAACACTCTCTGAGGCGCCATGTTTGTCCGGCTCCACCAGGCCTTCGATGCGCTCCAAACCCGGCATGTCAGTGAAGGCCGTGGAGAGACACAACTTCAAGGCTTCGGTGGCGACGCCCTTCCCACACCACCTGCGCGCTAGCCCGTATCCAATCTCTGCCCTGCACGAGGAATCGCCGAGGCCTCTTCCCTCGTTTTGAAAGTCTCCCGCATGGAAAATCAGTACACCTCCTCGTCCATCGCCCACTCCATTAAATCATCCACGTCGGCTTCCTGAAAATTGCGCAGAGTCACAGGCGGCCTCTCCATCGCATCTTACAATTTGTCGTCGGAAGAGGAGGAGAATGCGAGATTAAAAGGGGGCAAATTGCAGTCTCCACTCAAAGTCTATGAAGTCCGCTTTCTTTGCGTCCAAGAGAAGACAACGCTGTGATGGTAAGCAAAAATTTACATCATTTATGACGCTTGAAATATCCTATACAGTACGCTGCGGTGAGGGCAATCTAAAGAAATCATATCAATTATTTTTCCTTAAATGCACTGCCTTTTCAGCAGAAGATGATCGACGGTGCATTTCATTTCAATGGTTGGCCAGATGCTGTGGAGAGAGGTCAACCCTACATTTCAAAATTCAGGTTGGTCTCTCTTAAATAGGATACGCCTTCGCCTAAATATATATTTTGGAACTATTAATGGATTCCATAAAAATAAATTTATTAAATCTATACTTCAAATAATAATGCTTAACAATATGTTGGGAATCCAACTAAGTTCACAATTTAGAATTAAATTACTTCCTTAATAAGATCTTAAGACCAAATATATTGGTAAAACTCTAGCAAATAAATCAAAGTTTGATTAAATCATGTTAAACAACAAATTCAACCATGTACAAATATAGTGGTTCTAGGTGTTTCTAATAATAAAATAGACAAAAATCAATTGATCCCATATAGAATAGTTAACATTCAATGAACACAAAAAATATTTCTCACAACAACCTACTAAGACTACTATAACCAATCCATCAATAAATAGTCTTCAATAATAATGTGATATCTAATGAAGGTCACTACCTAATGGCTTACATATATTCAAGAAGTAGGTACATTGTACTATTACTAACTTAGAGTTTTATTTACATTCATAAATAAAACTACTGTATGTACAATGAGTCTAAACATGACTTTCCATGTTCCCAATTACTATTAATTCACCTATAATGGTCAAAAGATCAAAGCATGAATGTGAATTTTAAACAATCTAGCATTATACTATTCATGGCCACATGTCACATGGTCTTGTATGACTAAATTAAATTAAAAACTATACAATTTTGTTTTCTAATATATTTTCACATTCTAGTGTATACAACCTTCATATATTTAAGTTATTTTTTTCTCAAATAGTATTATTCATTGCTAGCCCAAAAGATACATTAATAAAAACTAATATAAGAATATATGTATTTCTTTTCATGTTTTATTTGTAGTCTAATATAAAAAAATCTAGCAAATGTTGTGATAACATGATCTCAATTTCAATAGCCATGTGTTCAAAAAATAAATTTTGTCACAATGATCCCTCTACAATCATCTAATGTTATCATCTATTATATGTGACGAGATGAATAAAACAAAAAAATCTTCTTAGTTATCTTTTGTAGGACCTACCAACTAGTGTATCTTAGTAGAGTGGTAACAAAAAGTCTTGAGGAAAAATCTGAAATAAGAACACACAACATATAAATTTAATTATAAAATTTAAACAATAAATCAAACCTATAATCAAAATAATGTAATGTAATTGTATAAAAAATGAGACACCCATGGAGTTCAAGTTAAAATGCACTAATAAATATTTCTTTTACAAATAAGACATGTACTCCTTCTATACCATACACCAAATTCACTATAAAATCTCATCATTGAGAAACAAAAATGCTACCATTGGAATCCCAAATGTAACTTCGCTAGTTGCAATTATGTATGGTAATGCAAATAAATATTGCAAAAGCCCCCTTTTATTATCCTTAGTAACTATGCATAATTGTTACTAAGCTATTACTTTCTCGCAACTACATATACTTAATTTAAATTATTTCTTATGGATTATAGATTAGATTTATATCTATGATAAATTTACATGTTTTAGTAATTTTTTTTGTACCAAGTGATAATTAAGAAAAGATATCTTCTTTCTTTTTTACACTTTCTAGTAGAATCCCTAAATTGGGGTATAAATAATAAAAATATAAATGATAATAAATCTTCAAACCCTCAAAATTATTCCCCTAATTTTAAATCAAAAGCATAATATGTAAAAAATTAAAATTGTGCTCCAAAAAAATAATTCATTTATTCTTCCTTACTTACAAAACCCTATTTCTACCCCTTGTGTGTGACTCAATTCTCCTCCAACACATTGTTTATTTCTCTTTCATCTAACCCCTTGATTGTTCTTTTGAAGGTGGGAAGAAATGCAAAGAAAGATGGTATTGCAAGTGCACCCTATTTGATGTCACACATGCCTTGCAATTAACTTTTCCTACTCTCCTATCCATTCCGAATAACATCTCTTGTAAATATAGTGCAAAGACATATCTAATATTTCTTTCACATTTTCTATAGCTTGATTTAAATGAAATATTATTGTTATTTGTTATCATACCCATATGATAAGAATGATAGGTTAGAAGGATAATTGAGGTTTATATATATGAATTATAATTTGTGTCTCATATTTTATAAATAAATTTTAGATTATTTAAAATTTAAATTATTATTATATATTAATTAGTAAATAACATGATATTCTTACGATATGGGGTTTTGAGAATAATAGAAGAAGACAATATCATTTTCTTCATTATTGTAACATTAAAATATCGTTCTAATGAGTACCATTAATAAATTTGCTATATCCATCCACAAAAAATTAAAAAATAGAATGCATATAAATATTTGACAATAAAATTATAAATATTTTACCCTATATTTTTTTTGTATTCTTCTTTGGAAACATATTGCATGTATAGCTATATAATATATTGAGATTCTTTTGTGCAGGTTGAGATGAATCCTTCTTGGCAACAAAAGAAATTAAGGGAGTATTGCAAGAGTGTAAACATTCATGTTTCTGCATGGTCACCATTAGGAGGCCTGGGAAGTTCATGGGGGTCAAGCAATACCCTAGATGATCCTCTAATCAAAGAGATTGCTAATAAGCATGTAAAAACACCTGCTCAGGTATTTCCTAAGAACTAATTATTTAATACTTTTGTTACGTTTTTCTCTATTAATGATTTATAATTATTTCATTCATTATTAAGTTCATTTTTTAGGTGGCCTTGCGTTGGGGAATAGAAAAGGGTGTAACCTTGATAACCAAGAGTTTTAACCCTATAAGAATATCAGCAAATTTTCAAGTATTTGATTGGAAATTGGATGAAGAAGACCATGAGAAGATAAGTAGCATAAGACAACAACGAGTAGGTTCAATGAAGATGTATGTGAATCCAATTAAGGGTCCATTTAAGACAGTTGAGGAAATTTGGGATGGTGAAATCTAAATGTATAGTAATGAAATGTCCTTCCATATAACTCTTCACTTTTTTTAATGGACTAAGTTTATGTTCTCTTTCTAGTTATTATGTACAAAGAGAATTATAAGTTTCACCCCAAACAAATGGCTTTTAAAGTGAATAAGTCATACCCAAATATTTTATTAAGATAATTTTTATGTTATAACATAATTTTGTAAATAATTAGTGACATGCGTAATTTTATGATTTACACAAATACATATATTTATTCACATATATATGTCTATGTGTATAGTCATGCATATATTTGCATAAATACATATGTATCTATACATTTAAAAATAATAATTAATTTTTAGGAGGATATTTTTAAATATCAAAGAAATTAATAGTGAATTTTTTTTTCATTAATTAAGATGCAATAATTAATTATAAGTTTAATAAATGAATGGGTTTTAAAAAATAAAAATATTTAATTTATTTTGAAATTTAAACTATAAAATAAAACACTAATAGAATTAAAAAATATAAAAAATATATTCTTTAAATATATTTTTAATAAGAATATAAATTTGGAATGATTTTTAAATAAAATTAAATATTTTTTTAATATTTTAAACAATAAATTATTTATTTTTTATCATATATTTAATTACAAGTCAAGTAAGTCTAAGGTTGTTGCCTCCCCTTTTATCACTTCATATAATCTAAAGCAGTGTAACCAATGAGGGACATTTATATACTAGAATGGATGGGTTGGACTAACATTATTTTTTAATAAAATAAATTAATATTTATATATTGCTATTTTAAAAAATATGTGTAATTCAAATAGAATAATTATTTTTATAATCTCAATATAATTATAAATAAGTAAATAAATAATTTAATTAAAAATTAGGTTTTCATGTGAAGTGGACTTTTGTTTATTAGTAAATTGATTGGTTCAACATCTTGACAAATGCAAAGGTCCATGACACTCTAAAGGGATGAAGTCATGATCATCCCTTGAATAATTTTAGTTTAATGAATACCCTTAAATGTTTAACATTTGGTTAAAGGACAAGAATTATTTGTTCCCTTATTGTTCAAGATGGTGATACTAATGGGTTGCTAAATGTTTTAGGATCTCTATTATGTCAAAACAAAAATTGTCAATAAGAAATAAAATTAATCTAACAACTATGGTATAATGCATAAGAGAAATTTGAAATATCTAGAAATAAATGTGCTTGGTTGATTCTTATTATTAATTGATAGCTTTTGATTTAATGTAAAACATGTTATAAAGGGACCCAATACCCTTACACAAAATGTAGGAATAAGAAAGTTTATAAAAAAAACATTTGTAACCAAACAGGTTTTACATGGACCTAAAACCCATTATAGTATAAATAGAAATACCAAATAGGCAACAACAAACCTACAACAAGCCTACCAAGAAATAAGTGCCAAACAACAAGAAAATAATAATAGATCCATAGTAACTCTTTAAGGGGATTAGCCGCTTCTAGCTACTGTTGATAGAAGCTCTGAATGGAGATTTACCAAGCTAAGAAAATCATTCTTCTCCTCTTGGAAATATTTCTTCTTTCCCTTGGTATGAGTACTTGGCCCTTTTTGCTCTATGTGGCTTTGTTTTCCCTTAGCTTTGTGCTCCTTCTTCATCTTCTTAGCTACATTGGAGGCTTCAATAACTTGGTCTTCCCTGAGTTCCTCCAGCTTTTCGATGAGGATATGAATACCTTCAACACTGTTCTAAATGGTGCATACTAGTACAATGACCCATTCAGGGTTCTAATTAGTAATTGCATCATCTTTTCTTCCAAACCCTCAAATATTTCCTTATAATCATCATTCATCGGTGACTTCAATCATAATTTACTCCAATCTTAGAGATGAATTCCTCTTTTCCTCATTCTTATCATTCTTGAATCCTCCTAACACTTATTAGCATCTATTTTATCCTACATCAAGATCTTAGCTTCATATTTATCTGATTTAGCTCAAGGAAAAACCATTTAATTATTCAAAACTGACCCACCACCCCATCTCTAGCTAACCCCAAAACATTATATATATTTCCTTTTTATTTGTATTCGGTTGTGGGAAATCCTTGGACAAATCTTGAGGAGAGAAAATATAGCTTCCATTAACATTATGAATATCTTGAGATGTGTGGATGTTTTGGAGTTTTTCTATGTGTTCCACATGACCTGGAGAAGTGTTTATGTAATCACTTGTATTGTTAGTTCAGGTTTGGATGACCTGGCATGATAGCACTATTTGCGAAGGTATCTTGTGGATTGTGAATGTGTTGTGTAGTGTGGTGATGTAGATTTGGGTCATTTTTAATTGTTGGTGTGGTCATCCTTCACTTCTTTCCACCATGGAGGAGTTTGGTGTTGACCTATTTTGGTGTTGCACATTTTAGGTCCATATGTTTCATTAAGGCTGACCTAATGGAGATTGTTTAGATCGTGGATGGTATAAATGTAAGGTGAATTAGTGGAGATGAGTGTGGATCTATGGAAGGTATGCGAAAGATATGAATTTGATTAATTTTGGTGATCTAAGTGTGATCTTCACACCTATGACTTTGATGCAGAGAGAAGAAGGGCCTACATTTTCCATTGTGCTTGAAGTTGCTAGAGAAAGTGATCCAAAAGTTTTGGATGGCATAAAGTTTCATTGGTGGATTTCTCCTATTGCCTTGAGATAGTGAATCTCTTTGTAATAGACTTCTTCTATCTTCTTTCTTCTTAATAGTGAGCCACCCGGTAGTGAGCCTTTCTTCTTTTTTCTAGGTAGTGAACCCTTGGCAATGAACCTTCTAGTATTTGGTGTTGCAATTCATATATGTGTGAGATAATCCTCACCATGGTTTTTCCCTTCTTCTTTTTTTCACATTATAAATTTGGCATTATTATGTGTTTTGGTTTGTTTGCATTACTATTTCATATGTTTGCATTCCACTAATGCATGATAAGGGTTTAAGGGCTAATAAGGGTTTGAATATTGATGAGGGATTGAATATTCTAAGTATACAAATGATTCAACCCCCTCTCAGTTTTCCTATGCATCTAACAACTAGTATCATAGATTTGGTTCCTTGGAGAAAGCTTAATTGCTTGAGGTAGATTCAGATGGTGCACAAGAAGGGTGTCAAAGCTCGTATGTTTAATGGAATAAATTATGCTTATTGGAAATCCATGATGGAGTCCTTTTTGAGCTCTCTAGGATTTGGTGTCTATCACTCAATTGAAAAAGGATACATTATGCCTACTGTTGGTCTGACAAGTGATGATGAAATCAAGGATTATGAGAATAATGGGAAAGCAAGGAATTCTATTCTGAGTGGCCTTTTTGATTTTGAACATGGAAAAGTGATAAGTTTGAAATATGCTAAAGAGATTTGGACAAAGTTGGAGAGTACTTATGAAGGAGATGATAGAGTCAAAAAAGTGAAGATGCGGAATTACAAAGCCAAATTTGAAACCTTAAGGATGTCTAAAGATGTAGATATTACTGCCTACATGCCCAAAGTTGATGAAGTTGTGAATACCATTAATTGTCTTGGTTGTAAGCTAGAAGAAAGTGAAGTTATGAAAAAGGTACTAAGAACTCTTCTTAAAGTTTATATTTCTAAATTTTATGATATTGAGGAAGCTCAAAATTTGGATAATTATTCTAGATATATCAAATGCATGGTTCTTTAAATTCATTTTAAATGAGATATTTTGGTCATGATACTACAAGTAAATAAAATTTCTTTAAATTCTACAAAGTAGAGAAGGATGTTGAATCAAATCAAGATGATCTTGATGAGGTGAAAGAAAAGTGTGTAAGGATATTGAAAAAGGGCACTAGAAAATACAGAGGTAAGTTACCTTTTAAATGTTTCAATTGTGGAAAGATAGGCCATTATGTGTCTAAATTTCCAATCAAAGTTGCAAATGATA
>VDFB02108071.1:0-69487 GCA_007258455.2 Sequoia sempervirens
ATTGAATGCGCTCATTCCAGGTTTGCATTCATCTTGACATTGCCCATGTAGTGGGAGCTCCTGGATGTGTATGTCACTTTTGACAGGTTTGCACATGGAGTTTGTTATTGTGGTTTATGGGTGGATATGTTGTTGGCATAAGTTTACTATGTTATGTATACCTTGGAGGTATGGATAGTTGGATGTGTTGGCATTTGCTGTGGATGTCATTTCAGCTATGGTGATTTATTCTTGATAGCTACTAGTGCATATTGGATTCAGTGTTTGTGTTTTGAGATATCAGGTTGAGGCAAGTTTATGCTTCTTTGTGACAGTTAGTGTGACATCTCTTTGTATGTGTTCTTATCTTAGTGCAGTTGGCATGGTGGAGGATGTGAGCATTCATGGATGAGATGGTGGTCACCTTGGTTCTTGTTATAGGTATCTTGATGGAGCACATGGAGCACTTGGATTCTTGGATTGTACATGTTGCCTATGGAGTTTATTTGTTACCCCCTTATGCAATGTATACAACAAGTGGGAGATTGTTAGAATTACGTGTTGTACACCTTGCATAATGTTTGTAATATTTTATTTATTTATTATGTGTGTGGTGCACCTAGGGGTTTCTAGGTGAATGTGCATCACAATGAGTTATAATGTTGGGGCCACTTTGTTGTATGTAACATTGGGACATAATTGTCAAATGTAATTATTTAATATTGGGGGAATAATAAAATAATAAAGTACCCAATATTAAATGTGGGGTCACATGTTGTAGTATTTTGGGCACATGTTTTATGTAATACCACTTGGTGGTTTTGTGGGATCTTGTTTCTATAAAAGCAACCACGTGGGTAGTTGTTTAGGCTGGGACTGTTGGCTATTGTTGGATGTTTTTAAGTTAGCAGTTAAAGGGTGTTGAGCTTGTGCATGTGAGTTCAAGCACAAATGGGATGTGGATTCATGTCATCACATGGAATGCATGGATAGCTTGTGTCGAAGTGTTCATGGAGTCTCGTAGACGTATTGTAATGGGTTTTCATTAAGTAAATAATAAGGCGATGGATGCTTAGAGTACGGGTTTTTCCCTCTTGAGGGTTTTCCCAGGGTATATCATGTGTCATCTTTGATGGGTATGTTGTCTATTCTCTTGCATGTTGATGTTGAGTATTTTACTTGCATGTTTTCATATTTGGGTTATGTGGAAATTGTCATTCTATGGCTGCATAGTTTCCTTACAGGCCGAGCCCACATACATGTGGCATTGTTTCGCTAACCCTACAACAATTGAACTGCACTCACTTCAAATAGACGAGCTAGCGAGGAGCGGCCCAAATTAAATCTTGTCATCTCATGATCATCAAACCTACATGAATGCAATAGTTAGTCTTAAAAAGGGGCCTTGACTAGGCCGACAAGAACTTACCCTTCAGGATTTATGACTTAGGCATAAGTCATTTGTATGTGAAATATTAAGGGCCAACTTTGGGAACATTTAAAACACCTTGCGACTGGGGATGACTAAACAGTTCTAAATGAAGGGGCCAATAAGAAATGTTAAATGATGACTTAAGAGGTAACTTATATCACTAGTAACCAGACAAACTAGTCAATGCAGAAATAAAACATTTGAGGATTATATGGGGATTTTGGGTGACAAGGCTATTCAAATAAAGCCCTAAACCCTATGTGTAATCAACATACAATGTTGATATTGAGGATGAAATACCTCAAAATATCAAGGATTTTTGGGGGTCTAATAGTAGCTCATGCTCAAGGATACATACCCCTAGTGGGTATGGCAAGAAAATAGATCTCTTGGTGGAGCAGACCAAACACAGAGGGATCAAAAAGGTAGGAACTTACCTAGACAAGGCAAGAAGAAACAACAAAAAGCAAACACACCAAACCCTATGTACAAAATTTACAGAACTATACAATGTACATGGAAACAAACCTATTTCAGGAGAAATAGGGTTTTAGGAATTGTCCATGTACTAGCAGTTCCAGAAATTCACCTGCAAGTGACTGCAAGAAGTAAGAGTCCTTCCCATGAATATATGTGATTAAGTAAGGGCCAAGCCATAGGGGATCAAACTTCCCATATTTTCCTTTATCCTCCAGTCCAACATTCCACATCAATACCATACATCTTATTTCAAATTTCCTTGGCACAACTCACTTGTCATGTAAATATTTAAGTTGAAGCTGCATTTTCTCATTCTTCTTGTGGGCTTATCTTCTCAACTCGTCAAGCTCAACCAATTCATTCATCCTATTCTGCATCTCATCACAAATTTCAGTATCATATTCTTGTACAAACTGATACATTTTCATCAAATTATTGTGTGGGATCCTAGCCTCCACTCCATACACCAAGTTAAAAGGGGAATGCCCAATAGCTTTCTTGACTGTGGTTCTATCTGCCCACAATGACAATTGCAACTTTGAATCCCAAGCCTTCTTGTTCTTGTCCAAAACTCGTTTAATAATCTTCATGAGGCTTTTATTACTAGATTCAACCTGTCCATTTACCTAGGGATGATATGGAGATGAGTATGATACATTTATACCATGCTTATTACAAAATTCCATGAATTCTTTAGACCTAAAGCACATAGCATTATCCATGACAATTCTTTCAGGAACACCAAATCTGCTTAAAATATTCTTCATCAAGAAATCAATGACTACTTTGCTAGTGGCTTTCTTGGTGGGGATCACCTCAACCCACTTTGTGAAGTAGTCAGTAGCAACTAATAACCAAGCATGTCCTCCATTGTATTTTACCTCCATTTCTCCAATAAATTTGATACCCTACTGATGAAAGGGGGTTGGTGCTTAAACTATTCTGAGTGGTAAATTACCTGATGATTTTAGTTTTCCTATAAATATCTGACAAGTATCACATTTTTTCACAAGTCAGTGTGCATCCTTAAATACTGTAGGCCACAAAAACCTAGCCCTCAATACCTTGTTTTTTGTTGTCTTGGCCATATAGTGACCTCTGTACACTACTTTATGCACTTCAATAAGAAGATCTTTTGCTTGGTCACCATCCACACATCTGAGGAGCACACCCTTTGGGCTTCTCCACCAGCGTTCACCATCAATGATATCATACTTGATTGCATGTAACTTCAAGGTTCTCCTTTCATTCTTAGGCATGCCATCTGGGCATTTCATGGTCTACAAGTATTCAACGATCCTTTGGTACCAACCACATGTTTGCATGTCACAAATGGGATGAACATTTTCCAGTTTGACCTCATTGATTTGGTTGACTTCTAGGTTAGATTTAGCCATAATTTTAGCCAAGCCCTAGCCCCTTACTAGATTTGTAATCTAGATGTCAATGTTAAATTCCTAAATTCTATTTATCCACCTACATCTTCTTCTCATAGTTTATTGTTGAGTAAAAATGTCCTTGACTGTTACACTTGGGACGTAAGCCACCACTGTTGCACTAGTCAAATATGTCTTGAAATTCTTGATAGCCTTAAATAAATAAAAAGCCTACTTCTTAGTGGTATCATATTTGAGCTCGGCTACTTGCAAGGATTTAATAAAGAAGGTGATTGGTTGTTCATAATCCTCATCATTTTTCTGTAATAAGACTCTAGCTACAGTGTGAAAAGAGGCAAACATAAATAATTGGAAAGGCTTGGCATAATCTAGAGTTTTCAAGATAGGTGAAACTTTAATATGATCTTTGATAGCTTGAAAAGCTTTAAGAGGCTCTTCTGACCATGCCACCTTTTCTCCTTTCTTGAGCATCTTCGGGATAGGTCTAACTATTTGGGAAAAATTAGTGACAAAACTCCTTAGAAAATTTATCTTCCCAAAGAAAGATTGAATACCTTTGACATTCCTCAATGGTGTAATTTTATCTATAGTTGCCACTCTTTCAGGATCAATCCTGATTCCTTCCTTTAAGACAATATTTCCCAACAACTTTCCCTCTTTAATCCCAAAATCACACTTCTTGGGATTTAGTGAGATGCCATACTCCAAAGCTCTAACAAATATTTGCTCAAGGTGTGAGCAGTGGTCCTCTTCTTTCTCAATATGGGAAGTAAGATCATCCTGGTAGATAGCAAAGAATAAATCTATAAAATCGGAAAAATCCATTTCCATATCCCTCTGGAAAGTGGCACCAGCATTTATCAAACCAAATGGCATCCTGACATAAACATAAGTCCCCCACAGGGTTGTAAATTTTTTTTTGTATTGCTCTGATTCCCTTACCATGACCTAGTTATAACCAGAGAACCCATCCATCATAGAAAGTAGTTCACAACCAGTTACTTTCTATAGCATTGCTTCCATGTTGGGTAACAGGTAATTATCTTTCAAGGATGCAACATTTAGGTCCCTGAAATCTACACATAACCTTAAGTCGCCATTCTTCTTTCTAACAAGAACCAAGTTGGACACCCAGGAGGAGTGTCTTATTGGTTTGATAATTCCCACATCACTTAATTTTGGGAGCTCCTCTTTCATTTTGGGCCTCAAGGTAGGATTAATAGGCCTTTTATTTTTCCTAAAAGGTTTTGTGTTAGGATTTAGTGGAATCTCATGCTAAAATAAATCCTCTTTATAGGCTTTCAAATCATTGTAAGACCATGTGAACACATTTCTATACTTTCGCAACAATGCAATCAACATATTCCTTACATGTGGTTTCATCCTTTTCCCTATATATACCTTCTTAGGAGCACTTTATGTTCCCAAATTGATTTCCTCTAGGTCCTCTTTATGTGCTCTTGATTGTTTAACATTGGATATATTTGGGCCATCAAAAACCCTCTCAAGTGCAACTAAACCCTTAGGAATTTTATTGGTCTTAAGCTGGATTATCTCATTACTAAATAATGTCTCCTTTCCATCCACTTCCACCACATGTGAGCTGAAATCAATCTCATAATTCTCATATCTATCCACACAATGCATGAATCTCAATATTCCATTGTCATCATTGAACACCTACCAATTGTAGATGTTGTTAGGTACTGTTGGCCTTGATTGTACCTCAATTCTTTAGACACCATCATAATTTACATCATCGAGCTTGACTGCAATATTAGCCAACAAATCTTCTTTGACATTTTGTCCTCTTTCTACCCAATCTATTCCAAAGGCATCAAATAATTCAATAGTATCACATACCTCATTCCTATACTGCCTCAACCTTTTGTCTTTAGTATCAAATTTGGACCTAACTTGGGATACTACTAGTTCAGAGTCCCCAAATACTTTTAACAACTTTATTCCATGCTTAGAGGCTAACTTTAGACTGAGTAGCAAGGCTTTAATTTCAACCACATTATTGGTACATACAAATTGTAGTAAGAAAGAGTATTTAAACATCTTACCTTGAGGGGAGATAAGAATGACCCCAACACCTTAACCTTCTTTTAAACATGCTCCATCAAAATAGAGCATCCACAAAGCACCTTCCTGGGATGTTTGTGTGATTTCCTTAGCAACTGGAGTAGGCTTAGCTTCTTCCCCATCTTGTTTCAACTCCTCTAGACAAAAAGTCTCAAGACTTGTGTCCACAACATTAATCATTGGGGGCTCCTTTGATTCTTCAACTAGCTCAATCATATGTTGAAATATTGATTCTCTGGTAATTTTAACATCTTTCTGGTCAATGGAAAAAGTGGAAAATGATAAATCACATTGCATACTTCCCCCCATAGAGGCACACCATTGTCTAGATAGCAACATCCCATAAGTCGGGGGAATGTCCACTACTGTGACACTCATGACTAACTCCTTTTCAAGAAATGTAGCTAGTCTGTATGGAACCTCATAGATTACACCAATGACAGTGACCTCCCTTGAATCCATGGCATAACATTTTCCATATGTACTATCAACTTTCAAGCCCATTTCCTCAATGATCTTAACGAGCATGACATTATTTGAATCCCTTGAGTCAATCATATAATTTTTGAGTATTTTTCTATCAATGATCAAACTCAAAAAGAAAGGATTGACCAAACTTGAGTTTGCTGTAATAGTAGCTCCTAAGTAGGTCTTAGGGTTTTTGCTGACAATTGCTTCCAGATCAATACCCTTTTCTTGACCAGCACTTGTGTCAGGTACATCAGCCTCTGCATCATTCTTATCTCCTCCTGTAATACTATTGATGACAACCACAGTTTTATTCTTATGATCATTAATCCGCATCATTTCAAGGAGTGGGACCGTGACCCAGATTTGGGATAAAACTTGAAACATTTCAATGGGAGAATAGCTAGGCATCTCAAGAAATACTATTTCCTGGGGAATCCTCTTTGCAACTTTTTTGTTAGCTTTCTCAATAGTGGTTTTCAACTCTTTTAGCTTTCAAGTCAATATGTGCAAGTTCAGCATTAGCCTTGGCTTTACTGCCTTTCTTTGCCCAAATTCTTATTTCTTTTGGCTCCTTAGGCTTTATTTCTCCGTTCTTGTTCTTTACCTCGGCTCCTTTACCATCTTCCTTACCTTATTTTACAAATACACCTCTAGGATGACCTTGATTTCCACTCACCACTCTATTTCTCAAGTGGATATCACTTCGTGCTTGAGCTCTTGTAGCCAAGGCAGTTGTATTTCTCTCTATCTCTTCATTTGAAGGTCTTCTCAGAGAAAATTTTGATGCCTCAAGATTGCAGGCAGTATACTCATCTTCCCTTTCCTCATCTGACAATACCTGTTAATGGTATATACTTGCTTGTTTCCTCTGTGTATCCACATCATCTGTGTCAACATCATCACTAGAAGAATAACCGCCATATTCAAAATCTAACCTAGTCATGAACATATTTTCTGACTCATCTAGATTACGGGATGAATATGATTCTTCTTGAACTTGTTGGTTTTCTGGCATAGACCTTGCTATAGCACACTACTCTGATGCATGGGGAATCTCACATACTTCACACCATAGTAAATACTCAACTACATTTGTGGTATTCTTATGTAGAGGATCAGTTGTAGCTTGGTAATTCTTCTAATTATTATGAATTGGCTTGCCATTATGCCAATTGGTATGGTAAGGGAAATCTTGAAGTCTATGGGGCCTATCATTTCTCTAAAATTGAGGTTTATCATTTTTTTCTTGCTTTTGTAACAGACTGAGAACTTGATCTAGTTTCCCATCAGGAATTGTAGCCTTCCTAGACTTCTCATTTTGAGCTTTGGAATTCTTTATAAGTTTAGAGTCATCTCTCCTTCCTACTTTACTAGAAGCCCTCCTATTATTCTAAATATTCACAACCATTTTATATTCCTCAGGAAAGTTTCATGGATTCTTGTCCCTAAGTAAGTAAAACATCTTAGAATCATAAGCATTGTAGTATGTTACCAAACATGCATAAGGGTTAGGTCTCAAATAAGTGGGTACTCTATTCATAGACTTTTGAAACCTTGTGTTAAATTCGACAATAGATTCATTATGTCCTTTGGTGATGTTATTGAAATCATTCAATCTGAATCTAGGATTAGTTTGATCCCCATATTGTTCCCTAAAGGATGGGTAGAATGATTCCTTTGAATCAATACTTCCATCAGGTAATCCTTTATACCAATCCCTCAAATCCTCAACCAAGGATTGCATAAAATACTTCATTTTTGCATCATCTTCCCATAATTTGAAGTCCTCAACAAAACTCTAGAAGGCTTTCAGATGATCTTCTCCACTAAGAGAATTATTTCCAGTAAATTTAGGGAGATGTTTCCTAGCATTGTTTGGGACATGATTTGGGTAACCAGGGATGTTATCAAAACAAAATTTCCTATATCGTTCACCATGAGATGGCCCCACGGGACACCTATCCCTATGATTATCCTTTTTTGCATCATTTTTCGTACTATCCATTTGATCACGTTCCTTACCTTTCCCATTTCCTTTGTTACCATGATTCTTATTCCTACTTTCTTCCTCCTCATCAGAATAAGAACTATTGCTTCTATTTCCACATCCTCCACCTCCTTTATTACCACCACCCCCTCCACTAGGAATATGTCCCCTGGGATTATTTTCATGAGATCCACTATCAATCTTCCCATAACTTGAAGGCTCCAAGGTTGGGATTGACATTTTGAGGAAAGCAATTATTCTAGACATTTCTGCATTATTTTCTTCTATCTCTACCCTCCTTTGTTCTTCTTGCAATTTTTCACTCTTCAACTGCAACTTCAAAATTTCAGGGTCTAAAGGTACATCAGATGGATCAGGATTGACTTTAGGACTGATAATAGTTGTCTTGGTTGTCAAGGTAAGGGTATTTGTGTTGGTATTGGTATCAAGAGAATTGGAGACATTTTAGTGGGAATAGTCAGCAATCATTTTCCCATGATCTATGAAGGATGTTTTCTTAGTGGGGTCTGAAGTCTTGGTGGCAGCAATAGTCGATGTATAAGTGCTAGCAGCAAAAGTTCCCATTGAGATTGTGATTTTTGGAACTTTGGGGACAATTCGGGCTACTACTTTAGCAGCTTTCTCCTTAACCATCTTCTCTCAAGCAACCTTTTCTTGGGTTATCTTTTCTTGAGTGGCATTTTCTTGGGCTCTTTGCTTAGCATATTCTTCTCTCATTTTCTCCACTCTTTCCTTCTTCTCATCCCTTTCAAGCTGCTTAGCCTTAATTCTATCCTCTCTTTCTTTTAAAGCTTGGGATTTCCTTTTCTCCACTTCTTCAACCAACCATTCAGCCTCTTCATTCAAAGCTTGTATATCTTTGTTGACATCTTCCCCATTTTTGAGGAAATCCCCATACTCACTCTAAGTTAGAGTATGAAATGTTTGATCCACAACCTCTTCCCCAAGGAAAGTAAGTGCTAGTGGATTGGTATTTTCTCCTCTAGGATTAAAATTTTCCCCATGAAATACAGATGCCATCCTAGGTGTTGGTGGGTCTGAGAGCACTCTACTCTTACCCCAGAATTCCCATTTGTCTTCTCATCTAGAAATTCCAATATTATAAAATACTTATTCAACAGGGAAACTACCTTGTCCTCCCTCAATTGCCCCACTATTACTTGAATTTCTAGCAGTATTTGCACTAATTACTTCATTATAAAAGTAGAAGATGTTCCAAGAATAGAATCAAGGGACTTACCAGATTTTGCAAGTTTCTTCTTCCATAGAGGTTATTTAACCTTTGCAAGCTCAAATTCTGCTTTTTGTTTAGAATTTTTCTTCAATTGACTTCTAGTTTTCCTCATGATGCTTGTCGATCTATCAAATTTATCCTTATCAAGTTCTTTGTGAGATTTTTTTGTTGCACTGGTGTAAGAAAATTCAAAGTCGCCACCCAGGATACTGGGAAATAAGATTTGAATGTATCTAGACTTGTTATTTGCAGCTTCAAAGAGAATTTTGAACATAACCTGACATAAAGTGATAGAACTGACCAAAAGTTGACATGTGAATAGAAAATGATGTATACAAATCCTAAGAGTGAATGGCAACCTAGTTCGTTAAATGATGATAAAGACTTGGGTCTGACTATACCAGATCTACAATAGAGACGCTAAATTATGTGAAAGCTCCCCAACAGAGTCACCATTCTATTGGATAATTTTAATGAACCAATCAGGCCTTAGCAAATATCTATGAGTCTACCAAACCCAATTCTCAAATACTTGCCAGACGAGTGACCAACAAATGAGATAAAGTGTATATTGCTTAATTCCTACACTTCGGGTTCTACTAGACCTAGGAGGGTATTCCCACAATGCCAAATATATGACTCATTTCAACAATTTACACATACATTGTAAATCAAGGCAAATATATTCCCATTAATAGCAAATAAGATGAAATCAATCAAAAAGGTGGCAATTCTTTGAGTTAATTATGCATCTTAAGTTGACAATGTAAAACAACAATGAACAATAGGCAGGTCAATGATTACTTTAAAATATTTCTCTTAATTTGGACTACTGAAATCACAAGAAAGGTTTAATGGGTTAAAGATCAGTGCCATTATCTATGGGCTAGGAGTCTACGCAAATTGAAACATAAGGCATGTTTAATTCTGAGCAATTATGATCTAGTGATATCACCTTGTAATTCACAAATCAATGACTAAGAACTAAAGACTACTTATCAAATCCAAATGACTTCATATATGAACCCATGATCTAATTTAAGAATTTTAACACATTCCATGAACAAGAGCCAAAACAAGATCACATATCAAGGTATAACACCATGAAAATTAACAAAATGATCATTGATCAGTATATTCATTAATGATTCTAATACAAAACCAGAATGGAGAGACTATAAACTCATAAAATCTCCATTATCATTTGAATATACTCAAAAAATATACATTTAACTAAATTTATTGTCTAGACTCAAAGTATTAGATAAAGACCCAACATATATACTCTGTGTTCTTCAATTCTCTCCATGTAGCTCTAGAATTTCAACAAAAGATCTGCACAAATGGCCCTGAATTACTTTTTATAGAATGAGGGAGCAAAAACAAGCCTCAGGCCAAGTGTGCACATTTCAATATCGGATTGGGCCGCTGGAATGTATATTCCAAATTTAGTTATATTTGTGAACATCAAAAAAGGAGGGAATACACATAAGACATAGAATATTTACATTCGCATTAAAGAATGACTTTTCCTTTTCAAAAACATACGTCAAAAGGAACACGCCCAATTTATTGAGGAAGATGACAAAATGATGTAGACCATAGGTGAGTCAACATCTTAGTCAGCATCCTACATCATCAACAACCTATAATTTTTTGTGAAACATATGTTTTCACTTTGTAATCTCTGAGGCTAGACCTGTACAATACATGACCTAGTATATGTTTCACAAACCAAACTTTCCAACATATAACCTTCCCCATTCTTCTTACTCTTCCTTAGATGGCCAATAAAAATCCATAATCTTGTCCATGGCTTTCCTGTAAGGGGAATACTTGGTTACAACTACATTGGATTCCCTATCAAAATCCTCTAGAAAGTTGATAAGAAATGTTAACCTCCCCAGGGTGTTATTGAAGACATCAATATTAACCTATTTGCAAATTTTATCTACCTAGGAATCAATGAATTAATCTAGTTCCCTCTTCCATGTCTACAATGGTTTCACTTCATAAGTAGCCACCTCAATATCTAGTAGTGGTGCTAAATTAGTGTGGTTATATTGAGCTATCAATTCTATTATCTTCTGCTCCAACGAAGCCGCATACCCCTGAAGTTTCTACTTGCTTAACTCACACAAAAATTCATAAAATGGAAGCACTATAGGGTACTTATCTTCATGTTGGCCAGCTCCCATTAAAATTGACTTCAATCTCTCAATTATTAGGACCCATTTGTTCAAGGTTGGTATGGCCAACATCTTATCTTTTTGAGACAACCTCATTGCATGCACCATCAAAGCATAGTTGTCATGCACACTATTGAGTCTATCCTGAATCTTCTCATTTAAATTTTTTAAAGAAGTGCAAACAACCTTTGATATGTTCTCATACATTGTATTCTGAGCTTTCTCTAGGAACTTCTTATATGTCTCAATTTGCAGAAGCAGTTGATCTTTGTCAGGTGTGCTAGAGCTTGGTCTATTAATGTCTTCCTCTTCAATTGATTGTTGTTCCCGACTATATAGTACTATTGCTAAAGGTTGGATATGAAATGAATGTTGCATAGATGTCACTAGAGAAGCTAAAGATGGGTGGCTTGAGCTACGTTGACCCCACTATATATGTACTTCATCTCTTTTTTTATATAGAGCCAATTCAGTTTCTAGTGTAGCTACATTATGTTGGTTGTTACCATAGTCATCCAGGAGCTCTCTATATTTAACCTTGAGATTATCTCTTTCCAAGGTGAGACCCTCTACAGTTGACCGAGTAAACCTGGAAACATTAACAACCATGTTTGTAGCTTCCAAATCTAGAGTACCAACAACTCTTTTTACAAGCAGTTGTCCACTAAGCTTTGACGGCTTTGTCAGGGCTAGTTTCCTAGATGCTAAAGATAGTGACCATATCACCAATGCATCTCAATCCTCACTAAAAGCTAAACCTTGAAGTGCTATCTCCAACTCTTCTTTTGCTTGTACAAGATGCCTTTCAACCCTTCTTATGGAATCCAAAATAATAGCATCAACAATATTCCACTATGGCAACAACAACACACCACTCTTCTTTACCAGTTTTATTCCCTCTTGGGAATTAATCATTTTAAATTCATTCCTCACAATGCTTCTTACATTTGCATGAATAACATTTTCAAGCAAGTCAGGGTGCGAACTTCTCTCAATGGAAACCTTCTCTACATAATTCACAATGTTGGATTTCCACCAGAAATCTTGGAATGTCGAGGTCTCAATGAAAGAATCATCTTCCATAAACTCTTTACTAGCCTCTAACCTCAAGTCATCTACAATATTCAATCCAAAAATATCAAGCTTGCCTAGTCTGAGAATGCTTTGTCCTGAACTTGAAGTGATTGCTCCCTCATGGGGAGGCATTCATATTTTCATCTCCTCAGGGGTGACAAAGATATCATCTTCATCTATGTCTAAATAATCAACCACTCCCTTTGATTCAGTCTTTTGCTTCTTTGAGGTGGTTGCTTAGGAGGGGAAAAACTTTCATGGGGTGAATCAAGATCAATTATAGGCAAAGCGGCCTATACAGGAGGAGTTGGAATTGTACTCTTGGAAGAATATGCTTTTGGCTCTTCAGAGGTCAAAGGGGCTATTGAGCTCACTTCCTCACCTGCTACTTTCTTCCTCTTAGAATAAATCCTCAACTGTTTGGGTGGTTGATATGGAGGTCTTTCTTCTAATGTCACCTCAGCATTTTCTTCAACCACCATTGCCTTTCCTTTATCTAGAACCTATCGTTGTTCTCTCAAAACACCAACAAGATTCTCAAAGTTATCCATAACATGCATAACTTTATTAAAATTCCCATGTATATTTGGTAGAGGGTCATATTGGGGATGATTCTTCTTCTTGGCTTCTACCATCTTTCTATAAGCTAGGTACTTCACCTTTCTCTCATCCTACTCAAAATTGAAAATATTCCTGATGACATCCTTAGGGTAATCAAAAGCATGTACAAAGGTACCCATTTTCTTATATGCTTTGAGTTTACTAATGAAGCCCTCATGATCATGATTCCTCAGACTCATAGTCATCATCCTATAAGGAGCTAGCAAATGCTCTAATTAATTCACTGCCCCTTTTATCACAATGTAATCTACAAATACTGTCCACTCTGGGAAGAATGATCCCTTCCTTGCTGATTTATGTAGATGTTCTTCTTGTGAAACTCCCAACTTCCTTATGATCTCAAGGAAACCTATTCTCAAAGGAACATTTGTAGGAAAAACATATGGGCCCAAGCCACTACCATATATCCTAAAAATTATATTATCATGCTGCAAAATCAAATCTCCCCAATTATGGCTCAAATTCAAATATGGCCTTAGCTCCCTCAGTCTCAAGAACTCATGAATTTCTTTAGGGATCCTAGGTGGTTCATATATCAAGGCTCTCCTTATCTTGGATGAAAAAGCATTTCTAAACATCACAAATTTGTACCTCTTATCATCTTTATCCAAGATATGGGTCCAACACTGAACAGGTAAGTCAACATCATTCATCTTCCTTTCCAATGTAATCTCCTTCTCAAAGGCTCTCTATCCTTTGTACAAGAACATATGCATCAGCAATGAGTACCACGAGAACTTCACCCATTGTTTTCCCTCTTGCAACTCAACTAAGCCATTATGGATGTGTTCAACTAGATAGGTTCCATAGTCATAAACCATGCTATATGGTGGGTGTTGCAAATGTGTTGACAAGTAGCTATACTCCTTCTACAATGTGTTAGATGTATTAGCACCAATAATTTGGTATAGAGTATACATAGTCTTTCTAAAGTAGCTGGAAAAATATTTCATTGGGAAAGGTTCGAGCTCTTTGTCATCAATCCTAACCTTCCTATGTTGTTTCCCAGTTCCAATCACTGCAATATGTAGAGGAAATGTCTTTGATCTAATGAACAACTTGGTATTGTTATACTCTGTTCTGATACTATCCATATCCAAGGATAGCATATTTGGACTCTTTTCATGCAAGTCAAAAACCTTTTCAATTTCTTCCCTGGCTATTTTTACCATAACCACCCCATCATATTCTCTGACTGCCCTATAAACTGGTTCATATTTTGATGTGATGTCTTTCAAGAGGCCCACATCCATGTACACATTGGGAACAACTAGTTTCCCCATGTCCAATTTCCATGGGTTACTAAGAGGAGAGCCAAGGTTTCTATTTCCAAACCAATGTTGAAACATTTGCCATCCCATGTAAGGTACCTTGGCATCCTTGATAAAGCAAGATTTATCTATCAACCCTTCCCTCTAGTTTCTTACTTGTAGATTGGGGTAGTAAATCAAATCACATCCTAAGAAAGGGTTCTAGACTGGGTAGAGGAAGAAGCACCTTGAGTTTTGGGAGCCATGGGCTTGAATATACAAGAGTTCTTACAGAGGGATTTTAATTGCTCAACTTCCAATTACAATTTATGACTTAGGACGGGAGCTAATTTCAGGCAATTTATAGGGCTACGACTTTTAAAAGCAAAGGTTAACTCTAATTTAAAGCAATGAAAGTAGAACAATGAAACACATTTGTTTTAAAACAAATTAAAAGAAAACCCTAATTCATAAAACTAAAAAGGTATAGAATTACATTTATTATACTTACTACTTTCAACTGTGACAAACCCTAATGCCAGCCAAGACAACTTTTGCAATTTGCTTCTCAACTCTTTGTATTGCCTTGGACATGTCTTCAAATCTCAAATGAGCAAGAGTCGACCACATATACAATTTTTGAAGGGAATTAAATGGGTTTATAGGTCACCTCTACCATTAATGCCCTTTTGTGTGAAGCAGAACAATTACAACGGGCATACTATGCATTTTTTAATACATTTCGTTGATCCATAGTTGAGTTGGGCATCTCGAATGACTCGGATTGACTCAAACTCATTTGAATTCATAGTACTGCTCTAGCTCAAATGAACAACCAATAGAAATTTGCTGACAGGACTCTCCCCCATGTACGAGAGGGCCCCACCCATTGGTAGTCATAAAGCACACATGGCAACATATCGTAGGTCTTGCCATTTTTAAAGAACCTACATCTTTCCTTCATGAGCTAGCGGGGAATGACTGTGATCATCCTTCTTCGCTCACTTAGCACTGTTGATCTCAATGTTCTAGGCATTGAGATGGGACATATTAGTCGGGCCCACATACACTTGGTGTTGTTTTGCTAACCCCACAGCGATTAAACTGCATTCACTTCAAACAAATGGGCCAATGAGGAGTGACCCAAATTAAATCTTGTCATCTCATGATCATCAAACTTGCACAAACACAATAGTTAGTCTTAAAAAGGGGCCTTGACTAGGCCGACAAGAACTTACCCCTCGGGATTTATGACTTAGGAATAAGTCATTTGTATGTGAAATATTAAAGGACCACTTTAGGAACATTTAAGACACCTTATGACTTGGGATGACCAAATAGTTCTAAATGAAGGGGCTAGTAAGACATGTTAAACGATGACTCAAGAGGTAACTTATATCACTAGTAACTAGACAAACCAATCAATACAGAAATAAGACATTTGAGGATTATATGGGGATTTTGGATGACAAGGCTATTCAAATAAAATTCTAAACCATGTGTGTAATCAACATACAATGTTAATATTGAGGATAAAAGACCTCAAAATATCAAGGATTTTTGGGGGTCTAATAGCACCCGCATTGGAACATGCAAATTATTTGGCCAGTTTATCATTAGGTGATAAGAGAGTTGTAACTACCGTACATGTCATCATTCTAAAAAAAAATAATAAATCTTCTACATAATTGGATTAAGAGGTGAATATACCTTTTGATTATTTTCACACTTCAAAAACAATAAAATAGTGTGAGTCCTAGATTGTATATTTCAAATTCTTATTTTATTTAAGCCTAAAATTTCTCCATTATATTTTGTCTATTAACTATATTATAAATGTGTTCATCTCTAGTATTGGATCCAATATGAAGCATGGATGTATGAGTGGTTTAATAGTTGTAGATTGCATATCTTGTGGATCCAACAAAGAAGAGGAGGTATAGTTCTTGTGGTTTTTGTAGAGCTGGTTACAAGTTATCATGTTCAACTTATCATGTTGTAGTTAGTGTTGAGAGACAATTTGAAGGGTAAAGTAATACCACAAGAGCCAATTCATGTTATAGTCAATGTTGAGAGACACTTTGAAGGGTAGAGTGATGCCAAACAAGTTGGGTAGAGAGGAGACAATGTTGGGATTTTTTCACATGAGCTAACACTAACATATTCACTATTGCTCAATAGTTTTTTGTTGGGTTCCCTCCTTTAGATTTCGAGTATCCCACACACTCTACCAACTTCTGGGTCATTTTTTATGAAAATAAAATGTTTCATTTTCTTTCCAAAATAAATTGTGGTAGAAAGATTGCTATGTAAAATTTGTGCTATTTGTGTGTTGAAAGAAATTATTTAATATTTTTGTGTGAAAAGGTATATAGGCCATGAAAAGAGAAAGTTTTGTGTGAAAGTGTTCTTACCTTTGAATTTCATGTGAAATTTTATGTTCTTTTAAAGCTTCATCTTTTAAAATATTTGAACTTTATTTTATAAACTTGCAATCTTTTAGAAAAGGTTATTTTTTAAGAGATTAAAGATTAATGCTTTAAAAGCCAATGTGAGAATATTTTCATATTAAACAAAAGAAAAGTAGATATTTATGATTATATGAAAAGGGTGCATTAAATTATTAGTTATTAGTTATATCTAGATATTGAATTTTTTCTATAGGGCTTATATTTTTAAATCTCTTAAAATGTAATTTTTTCTTTAAAGTAGAAAATTAACCTTTTGTAATTAAGTTCATTAATGGTTGAAATCGATAAAATAAAATAATATAAATATGTTTTTGTGTGTGTCCCATATGAAGGGATAAGGAGAAATATCTATTTGCAAAGATTTTTTCAAAAATAGTGTTGAGCTTTTGGGTCATTGTGCTTATTCATTTAGGGAAAATATGGTAGGAAAAGTAATGTTGGTATGCTAATTCCCATCTTTGAAGGAGGTGATTTTACATGTTGGTGTGCTAGGATGCAAAACCTACTCTCCAAATTGTGTAACAAGCGTATGTAGAACTAGTAGTTTTAAATGCATTATAATGGCTCTAGGAAAATTGACCGCCAACAATTCATTATAGGAAAATTCACCTCAACAAGAATTCACCACTAGTAATTCATTGAAGCGGAAAATTCTCGCATTAAAAGTTTGCAATTATTTTTTTGTGGTGGTGAATTGTTGATGGTGAATTTTCCTTGAGGTGAATTTATCATGGTGGTAAATTTTCCTACGATGAATTGTTGGTGGGAAATTTATGGTCGTGAATTGTTGGTGGTAAATTTGTCTAATGCCCATTAAATGATCACCAAAAAAAGGGAGTCTAAGAAAATTTTAAAGAAATTTAATGAAGCCTTTTTTCTAATTTAGGGTGCAATTAATCAAGCAACTTTTCCTAGAATAAGTGGTGCTATTTGTTCTAAGAAGTCATGAAAAATACTCAATAATGTATATCAAGATACATATATTATAAAATTGCAAGCATTGCAATTTTTTTGAAAATGTAAAGATGACTACTAGTGAATCTATGAATATTTTTTTAACAAAAATAGAAGATATAATAAATCAAATAAAAATTTTGAAAGAACATGTGAATGACATGCATCTAATTGTGAAATTAATACTTATTAATACTTTGAATTAATTATTAACTATAGAATCTAGGAGAAACTAATCACTTGGCAATTCTTGTTAATATTTAAATTTAATAGCCTATGTAAGAGACCTTAGTGCACACAATTATACGTGCTTATCCATAGAGAGAGAAGTTAAACAAACTTGCACATAGATTTTGATGTTTATATTCTCATCTTGTAAGGTGAAGGAGATGGGCCCTAATTATTAGGGCTATGATCCATTGACTTCTACAAATTATACTATTTTACACTCACGCTCTCCATATATACACTATTTTACCCTATAATGAGATGTACATGACAATGAAATGGCATGCCGGCTTTCACTGTACATGTCAACATTACCTTTCACAGGCAGACAAAGCGCACTCCTCACAAGTACATTAATAGCCTTTGCCAACCTATTCATATATAATTGTCTTCACTCTTATCAAGAATTTTCCTATACCACCAACCTCCCTCAGGCTGCATTAGTCTTTACATAAATAATAGTTAAACATTTAGTCTTTATCTATAATCAAATTTAATATTGAATGTTATGTTGACAATCTTTATATTTGATTTATCAATTGTCAATCTCTCAAGCATTAATTTTTAGGCTTTAAAAATTGTCAAGTTTTAAATTGAGTTTCATAATTCTTGGCAGTGTTGTCAGCGAGCTCTAGCACTTCCTTTATAAACTTCTCATTAAAAAATTATACATGAATTTAAAAAATAAAAATAAGTAGAGTTTGATCTACCTTATATGTCCAATCTATAAGCCTAATTTCTTTCTAAAAAGAATTGTGGGTTTTAAGTGAGTTCACATGATGTATCCACCTTCATTAATTACTTTTTGGAAGTTGAGCAACTTCTCATTTAAAAATTATCCATCGTTTAAAAAAAAAAAAAACTAGAGTTATGATATTGCTATCAGGATTCAACCGTGTAGTTTCGAGTCAAACTCATTGACCCATGTTTCATGAGTAGTGGTTCAACAAGAACCCATCTCTCATGATATCGAATGGTCCACTTAGCACTCATTGCATCTAGGTGATGCTCATAGAGGTGAAGCACTGGTCCGTCCCGGGAGGTCACCCATCCCAGTACTGCTCCAGCGCAAGTGTGCTTAACCAGGGAGTTTTCTCCAAGGTTAAGCCTGCTTGATTTGTTACCCCATTTGCAAAACCTTCAGCAAGTGTTGTGCCTTATGAACCATTCATAATAGAGCCCCTTTGATCCACCTTATATGTCCAATCTATAAGCCTAATTTCTTTATAAAAAGAATTGTGGGTTTTAAGTGAGTTCACATGATGTATCCACCTTCATTAATTACTTTTTGGAAGTTGAGCAACTTCTCATTTAAAAATTATCCATCATTTAAAAAAAAAAATAACTAGAGTTTTCAATCCACCTTGTATGTCCAATTTGTAAGCCTAATTTCTTTGTAAAAATAATTGTGGGCTTTAAGTGAGTTCACATGATGTATCCACCTTCATGAGTTACTTTTTGGAAGTTGAGCAAGCTTGATCATCAGTTCAATCTCTATGAGCATCAAATAAAAAGGTCATCGTCTCCAACCACTCACCTCCCACGTGCAATGGCATGATAAATTTCACATATAATTTTTTCATGTCAAATGAATGGAGCCAACCACTGGGTGTGAATATTTTGTGCAAACAAAGGCCCCCAAAAGTCCAATATGAAACTAAAACTTGGGGCTAATTATATGGACTAAAGCTAGCTAAAATGGATATTCATTATTTTCTTTATATAGAATCACCAAACACAAGAAATTTTGTAACTATTGACACTACCATTGAGATCTTCAAAATTATCTCAAATAATAGGATTTTATTTTCAATCCTTCCTCAAGAGAGAAAAAATCCACTTTCTTTGTCTAAAATTAAAAAATTTCACTACCCAACCTTTGTTCATATTCATCCTTTTGTTTTTAAGAAGAAAGTGCATTTTATTGTACATAATCAACTACTCCTAAAACACATTTAGTTCAATGGTAAAAATTAAATATTGGTCAATAAAAGTAGGACATTTATTTACCACTTTTTGGTAATGATCAAGTGTAAAATCACTATTGACTATTAAAAAGTGATATTTTAGTAGAGTGCACATAATCAGGTGATTCAAGCCACTCTATTTTTCTATTTTCTTCTACCATTCTTGCACTATGTATATTTTCTAGAAGGTTATAGGAGATTTCCTCATGTTTCGATCAAGATTGGAATTTGAAAATCACCCTTGTCATATGAAAATTTTATGATTGTTTTATCAATTAACTACCTTTTAGTTTGTGTTTTAAGAAAAATATAAATTATAAAAAAAATATATAGATCACTTTTATTAAATATTGGTAAAGATAAAGGTCAACCTAAAATTTTATTACTTGGGTACTTGGATGAATATTTCTATAATGTAGATCATTTTTCTATTACTAAATACTAGTCTTACTTTAATATTTCTTTCAAAGGGATCATTGTGAAATGTAAGATTTAATTTTCAAAGACTATTCACTAGCAATGATAACTATTGAGAAATACTCATTTCTTTGACAATCCTCAAGTTCTACTTAGTCCTTGCAATTACAAAAATAACAAGCGTTTAAATAAATTATTAAATAAAACCCTAATTCAAGTTAGCTTTAAAGCATAATTAATTGGTAAAAGTATATTAAAAATATTATATGATAATAATTTAGTTGATTTAGTTTGAGAAATACCAAAATACGATACGTGCATGATTAGTACTTTAAATTAGTCACAACTATTCCAATAAATAGCTTAATGACCTTCTTAAACATAATTAATAATTTAATAGAAATATGACTAAACATACTCTTAGAAGTATAATTTTAAATAAATATTAATACTTTATTACCTTGTAAATGGATTAAAAAAATGAATTACTTTAAGATGCAAAAATTAAAATATGAAAGCCTTATTAATTAATAATAGACAAATTTTGGGTGACATTTTGATGGATTTTTACTATTATACACACACACACATTCCAATAAAGTTGATCTCTAATTATAAAAAATAAGCATATATTTTCTAATGAATAAATGATATAAACCTACATTTAGATGCAATAGTAATGAACTATCCATTAAAAATATATCATTTATATCATTACATATGATGTAGTATAAACTACTTAGAGAAAAATATAGAGACAGTTTGGTTTTGGCCATATTGATTACGTTATGACAAGAAAAATTAGTTTGATAAACAGAATGAAAAAAATAAACGAATTACATCATTTGGAAGAAAATTTGTGAGTGATGATAGGTCCAAATGCATAAATTATTATGAATTTAGATGTATAAATCAAGACATGATGTTGATGGTTATAGAGTGAATCATAAAATTGGATGACACAAACATGTTGTGGTGGCACAATATCTATACCTAGATTTGGTGTGATGTGTGTACTAGAGGGGTAAAGATGAGAGAATTTCTAGGGTATTATCTCATGGTGATGGTTGTGCAACAAGCTATGTAACTAAAGAAAAATTATAACTAGCATCTAATAATTAAGGTGATAATGACAATAAATCCTAGAAATCAAGCATTGGTGATAATCGATCCAATATAAGAGAGTCCATCTAAGGTTTGTATTTTAAGGTTTATAGTTCTAGGTACTATTTCCAAGGTTTAAAATTCATAATTTGATAGTTATGGTGTGGAAATCATCATTGTGGTTATGTTTAGAAACCTAAAATCTAACGTTACCCAACCACACCTAATTTTAGCCTATCCTAGAAGTTGTTTATTAAATAAATATAAATTATAAAAAAAAATATAGATCACTTTTATTAAATATTGGTAAAGATAAAGGTCAACCTAAAATTTTATTACTTGGGTACTTGGATGAATATTTCTATAATGTAGATCATTTTTCTATTACTAAATACTAGTCTTACTTTAATATTTCTTTCAAAGGGATCATTGTGAAATGTAAGATTTAATTTTCAAAGACTATTCACTAGCAATGATAACTATTGAGAAATACTCATTTCTTTGACAATCCTCAAGTTCTACTCAGTCCTTGCAATTACAAAAATAACAAGCGTTTAAATAAATTATTAAATAAAACCCTAATTCAAGTTAGCTTTAAAGCATAATTAATTGGTAAAAGTATATTATGAAAAGGTGTCTTTGTTTTATAGAAAGGTTCCTCTATTGTACAAATTTTTGCCTCTGTGTCATCCTAAGGATCATATGCTTTATATAGTTGTGCCTCTATTCTATGTATTTAATTTAATCAACTAGGGTTTCTCGTAGGGTTTGACTAATCTAGATCCTTTCTTTGTAAGATATAATCTAGATCTAACACTCTTTTTTGTAGGTTGTTTAACTTATTGATTGCAAAAGTTAGGTTTTGTAGGGTTTCCCTAACCTAAGGTTTCCTTGAATATTTCTAGGAGATTTCAATTTTCAACCATCATATGATCTTGTGGGCTTATTATCTAACCTATTTTTGAAATATATGTGTGTTTTCTCTTGTGTCATAATCTCATCTTATAGGTTTCCAATCTAGGTTGATCGAAACCCTCATTTTTTGGACCTCAAGCCATGTTTTAGGGCCTTGTAGATATGAAATTGAGCTTATATTACACAAAAGGAACATTTTTTGCACAAATTTCCACCTCTGCATCATTATAAGGCACCTCTACAATATATAGTGGCACCTCTATCTAGTAAATTTGTGCCTCCATTTCAGTTTGTAATTTCTAGAGTTTTTGAGCTTTTTTTTGCTTCTAACTTGCACTTTTGGTTGACTAACAAGTGGTGTAGCTAGTAAATGTTGGTCAAAGATAATTTTATCAATATTACTAATGGTTTTATATAATTTTAATTGGTCCAATAGTTTTTTTCTCACTAATCCAAGCATTTAAAGTTAGTTTAGTGGGTTAATGCACTTTACTTAATATGCTTGGAAGGATGTGTAGACATATGCTCTCTCCTTGTGCTTAGTGCAATCTTGGAGATCAAAAATTTCACACTTCTTCACATTTTATTCTCTATGTCATATCCCAAGGCTTACTAGTTTGTTTGTATGCCCTCCCCTTGTGATTCGTGTGATCTTGGGTGATCAAAACACCTAGTATAATATTTCCCATTAGGGGACCTACTTGGGGATTTGATCACCTCATATACGAGCTCAACCAATTTTTTTTTAGGGTATACAAAGGGGGAAGATTGAAATTTGTACCTCAAAGAGTGGCTAGCATCAATCAAGCCAAGTTGTAAGATCCTTGATCCATCATGACTTTTTTAGTGATGAGAGGAGAGACTGTCCTACTATTGGGTACTATCAAATGAGCTCACTATTCAAAGATCAAGTAAAGACCATGTTTTTAAAAGCCTTTAAGACATTAGATTGTTTCTTAGTGTGGTGCAGGGTACAATATCATGCTCAAAGTTACTCATCTTGTATCTCCTTGAGTAGAGATAGAAGCTCTTTGGGAAAGGTCTTAAGACCTCCAAGGAAAGAGAGAAGTTGAGCCCTTATACCACTAGATCTTTAGCTACCAAATATTGAAATAGATTTGTCTCACTAATCTTGAGGTATTGTCCTTTTGCTGGTGCGCCCAAATTAAGTATACACACCTACTTGAAAAATTATAGGATTATGTGAGCATGTTTTTGGTATATATTCATGTACAAAACTAGTGAAATATATTTATTACGTTATCACCTTGAAATTCAAGTCAGCGATTGTGTCTTTGTGCTTGTCAATCTCTTGCAAAAAATCATCCAAATCATCCCAAACTATCATTCAATGCTTTCATTTCAACCCTAGGCACCTATGTTTCATACTAAGGCACATGTGCATAGTTTTATATGAAATTGCACCTTTATTTTATATCAAGGTTCCTTTATTCCATAAATTTTCACCTATGAAAATCTACCTTCATTTAACCACTCTAGATCCCTAAACTAAAATTTTGACCATTATAGACCTAAGTTAGACCTAGGAGATCCCTCTCAACCCATCAATTCACCAAAAAAATAACCCATTTTTATCCTATCCATCCAAAAACCCCCATTCATACCTTGATCTCATCATTTTCATCCATTTTCATAACCTAAACATCACTATCATCATCTCTAGACCTTGGACCAAAGAAAAACCATCTATTTTCCATCATCATTGATCTATCCTACCTTTCCAATCTATCATCTTTCCTAATTGGCATATCCCTTATTCCAATACATTGTATTTAATGATTGATCTATCTCATCATTCAATCTAAATACATATCCATATCCATAGAAAAATCAATCAAGTGTTAAGAGTCAAATATAGATGATAACCCCTTTTTATCCACTAGCTTGTGTATTCCTTGACATGTTGCCTATCTTAAGTATAGTATATTGAGTTAGCCTTTATCATTTTGTTACCTAGCTTGGGAACTTGGCTACCCCAAGTTAGCTACAAAAATATCCATCCAAGCATTTCCTAGGAACTTGTCTACCCTGAGTAACCAAATCATCCCCATTTGTCAAGGATCTAGATTTCCTTGCAACAACATTAGTATTATAGTATCCTTTTATCTACTCATGCTTATCCATATCATTTAAAATTTGTATCCATCTTCACTTCTTGGTTATCAATAGCATTTCCAAGTTGTATCCATTTGTCACCTCTTGGTTATCCATTGTCAAGTGATATCCATCATCATCCCTTTCAAATGAAATCATCCAATTTATTGCCATCTCTTTCAATCCTTCATCATCCTTTCAAATCCAATCATTCCAATCCATATCTTCATATCTAAGGTCTACTCTTCATGTACCTTTATCGCATCATCATCAATAATTTTCATCCAATCCCATCATTCCTAGGTCTCTTTCTTGTATTCTTCTCACAAGGTCACAAGATAGAAAAAAATAATGACCTTAAAGGAAATTCCATCTTCTTCATCCAATGACATATTATGTGAAGAAGTGGTTCATCAAGTACCCTTGGAGAACATACTCTCATTTCCATCTCACATCATACATGAGGAAGATCAAGATTCAGATGACTTAGATTTGACCACATTAGAGGACTATTCCCAAGACATCCAAGCCGTAGATTTAATGCATAGATACATCATGAAGTATCCCAATCAATACATCCTTATGCTAGATAAGAAAGGTTCCAAATTACCTCATGAATTTGAAATCTCCCAAATCACACAATAAGCTCCTTCCACACCAACAACTTCTAATCATCATGATCCAACATACCTTCCACCTTCTTCTAATCCTCCTATTTCATATCAAACAACCAATGCCACATTTGATGCACTTGTGTATCAAAATACCATCAAAAATTCAACATTTCAACTCACATCCCACAACAGGTCTCAAAATTTCATATGTTCCCCTCATATTTCAACATCCATGCCATTAAAAACAACACATCCCCTCCAAAATTCAAGCCCAATTTCATCTATTCACCCTAACCTACACATATCATTCTCACAACCTCCAACATACATTTATCAACCACTCACTTAGTATCACAAGCTCTTTGTCACAAGACATTCAAAAAATAGAAGACAACCTTAAAGGACTTCAATTAGGAC
Organism: Sequoia sempervirens; assembly: GCA_007258455.2. Lineage (NCBI taxonomy): Eukaryota > Viridiplantae > Streptophyta > Pinopsida > Cupressales > Cupressaceae > Sequoia > Sequoia sempervirens. The sequence goes on from VDFB02108071.1 coordinate 25,426, forward strand.
ATCAAAAGAAAATCTATACCTTCCAAGAACTATGTCCTTGTCCTTTGAAAAATCCATTAGTATATCCCCTTTCCCCAAAAATTTAAAATGCCTAAATTCAATAAACATAAAGCAAAGGTGGATCCCAAGGAACACCTTAAGGAATTCTACATAGCATGCCAAGAGATTTATTATTTTGATGCATACCTCTTGATACTATTCCCTAGAATCTTGGGTGGATAATCCCTAGATTTGTTCACACACCATTCTTTCATTGGTGTTTCTCTATTCCTCCACTTTTTGTTCCCAATATTTTGCACTTTGTTTCTTTTCTTCCAAATTGAATTTTAATTTATTTGCTAACTCATTCGCTTTCACGAGGTTTTGTTTTAATTTTTTCGAAGTGGCTTTTTCATCATCATATTTTTTATGTTCTCATCTAACCTTTTCTTCAGTTCATTCAATTTTAGTTCCACCTTTGTTTGTTCATCCTCTTTGCTTGTAGATGTACAATTTTTTTTTTTCTTTTTCCTAATTCATTACTCTTTTTATCTGTTGCTTTCCTCTTTTCTTTCTCATTTGCTAGGTATACCTATAACTTTTCTATTTTAATTTGCAACCCACTTTTTCTCTCTCTTGCTTTAGCAATGATGTGTACAAAAACTCATTGTTCTTTATGATACATTAATTTTGTCAAAAAAATTGTATCAAGAAAAATCCATTTGGATATTGCTCGCCTAAAATTCAAAGTGATCCATCTGATTCTCTAGTATATTTTGAACTTTAGGAAAAAAAATATGTATTCCATAGTTTATTTGTTTGGGTCAAATGCGGGTAATACCCTAGTTGTTGCAAGCTCTAAAGTTACAGTAGATGTACTCTCTATCATTTTATTCCTTTATTTTTATGTATTTCTAATTTCTTTTTAAACTCAGTATTGTAATCAAAATTTTGGGCCACAAACACAATAAAATGCTTGCATGGAAAAGGAGTACTTGTGATGGAAACATCTCTAATTATCTGATACCGAGGTTGAGGATTAGCCATTTTTGTTGCAATCACACTAACAACTAGAGGAGTTCCTTGAAATAACTTCTTTGGACCTGTCATAATCCTTTGCTTCTTAAGAGTTTCTTGATCACTAGGTGGTCGTGTAGTATCTTGTACTATTGGCCTCTTGTGTATAATTTATTATTGTAGAACATGTTGACCACTACTATTACTACTACCCATACCATTTCCATCAATATAAATTTGTCAATTGCACTAGATTCTCCACCATGTCTTGGTTGTGACTATATCTACTATGAGGAATTGAAGCTATAAAAATGAATTATTTCACCTGTCCTTATTTCCCTTGGGATTTTTTATAAGATCCAATGCCTTACAAATCACTAGGTTTTCTATGGCCTACCTCTATTTATTCCCAAATTTCTTCTCCTTTGGACCACAAACCACTACCTTCATAGCCCATTTTTTTGGGTATGACTACTCCTAAAGTATATGTTTATTTTGTGGTCTCACTTAAACCACATTTGAATTTACTTGCATATATTGTACACTTTTTCATTCCCTATCATTAGATTCATTATCATTTCTTGAACTTTAGAGAGATGATCTATATTCTACAAATAGCTAAACTCGTAATCTTCTTGGATCTCTTGAAACATTATAGTAGTTTTTGGTTCACCTAGATCCTTCCTCATAGACCAAAATACAATAATTTTTTATTGTATCCATTTTTCTTCTCTACAATCCATTCTTAGAGATTTTGGTATTTTTTATTGAAGTAGATGGTAGATAACCTTTTTCATAAAAAAAATGTTGTACCTCCTAATTTGCTTCTCTACTTCTCTCTATTCATGCAATACTATTATTTTTGCTAAAAATTGTACAAAAGCAATACCTTTTTGAACAACAATTTCCTCCATTACTTTTTTGACCTCATCCTAAGAATTCTTGTTTTTCAATATTTCAAGCAAGGATTTACTTTCATGTAGAAAATTATACTTACAACATTTTGATTGACCACAATCCTTGCTTTAATGACATCACATGGGTCATATTGCCAATGAGAGATAGTATCAATTTTTAAAAAAAATAAAAGTTCATGTACCACAATGAATCCCTTTCTCTCGAATGTGAAATCTCCACATGGAAAAGGTAAAGAAAGAAATATGCTTTTCTGTTTTTCACTGACAAAGTCTAGTTGATCTATACTCCCCATCTACCATACATATTCCAATGTAAAACCATCTGTGTCACATGTATTGGAAGGTTGTATGACTCTACTCTTGATCCATAAAATATTAGCACAGTATATTCTTCCATGAAGTACCAATCAACCAATTGTATTTTTTTATCCCAGTTGAATGTAATCTCTACAAGACTCAAGAAGTCAATGCATTGGAGTATTTATTATTACTTGATACAAAGGAGCCAAAAACTAGTCTATAAAATAATTGTAGTTCCTTTGAGTATCATGCATCCTTATCTTAGTGGTCTAATCATATAATGGATTCATTATTTCCCTGAGCATTCGTATAGGGTTGAATATGAAGCTTTTTGTCTAGAAACATTGACTAAATTTGAATAGAAATAAATAGCACAAGTAGGTTGTGACCCTAAATGTCTTAGTGGAACCTTCTTTAATCATTAAAAAAAAATGCATGGATTGTACAATGTGCTCAAGAAAGTTATATTTGACAAGTGGAGTAGCATAATGGATATTATATACCATTTTAAGGAGGCTTTCGCCCACTTCCTGATTGCTATCTAGTTCGGGGTAAAATGCTAACATGGAAATAGTATCCTGAACCCATGGTTTAAAAATATCCAATTTATAAGGAGACTTATGATTATCTTTGAACTAGTTAATATCCACTACTATTTTATTTAGAAAAAGAATTCTTGTACCCTTGATTGACCACTTCATAATTGCTAGCAAGGTTTTCTAGGTTAGTGTGGACATTTCCAAAATATTTGGTTGTAAACCCCAACATATTTCTAACTTATTTTGTAGTAATGGGTAACATTTCTTATTTTCTATATTTATTAACAATTATTTTCTTATCATCATAATTGTGGGTGTAGACCATGATAAATTTTGGGTAAGGGAAAACTTCATGTAACACCATGCATCCCAATCCAACTACCCATAGTGAAATTTGATACTATTAATTAGTATTGTGTTACTATTGGAAATTTTCATTTTCTTTTCAACCTTATTCTCACATGAAAATCTATTCTAAGATAAGCCTATCATAGATTACATGATCATAAATATCATGGTATTCATCTATGAAACCTAGGGTTTTAAGTAGTTTGAAATAATTTCTTTTTATTTGATTTTGCTTTTGCTTTCCCAAATAGCTAGTTTGATATTGGTTTTAGAAATTCTTGTATAGTGTGAACTCTCAACCCTAAACCCCAAGATTGAAAAATTATAAAACAATGAGAAACCTAGGATTTTTATCTTTCACTTACCTAGAATTTGATTCTTGAAAAGATAAATACATAGAAATTGACAGTCACAAAATCTCTCTGGTGCACTATAATGAGAAATATCCATGTGTCCTAACCCTCTCACTTCAAAATAAAACCACTTTATAGTAGCAAGTTCACTTCTTTTTCTTTTCTTTTTTGAATATTGAAGCACGAATGAAACATGTTACCTCCAAACTACATAATTAGTACATTTCAATTTTGTACTAACACTTCAAACCAAATTAAAAATTCATCCTACATTTTTGTAACTTCAATTAATTGATCACTTTCAGCGAGAGGCGTCATTCCAATGTTCCATCTCAAATAAATTCTTAACTAATAATCTTTTCAAATCTAACAATAGTAGGGTGATTCCAGATGTTTGAGTTCACAAGTCTAGCACTCTATGCATTTCATTTCAAAATTCAACTATGACCATCCAACAAACGTTAATCGAATAGTTAAGTAATTTAAAACATTTTTTCTAATTCTCTAAGGAATAATATATGTCATATCAATAGTAGATTAAAATATTAATTACAAAAAATTACATGGTTAACAAGAGCATGTGATTAACTACTTACATAAATTTAATCAATAAGTGCTAATATGGGGTCAATTGGGAAATGAAATAAAGATGATGAGTAAGCAACTTAATGTTGCAAGTTGTGCGCCCTTGGTCTCCTTGTGTTGTGCAACACAACACTCAAGTTCGTGACATGGCTTAACCGCCTCCCATGGATTCATTAACTTTGACAATTGTATCAAGCATTAACAAGTTGATCTTTTGGTGCAACGACAACCGTCTTTGCAACAACTAGTATTAGAGCCTAGGTCATAGGTTTGAACCCCTCACTTGCATAAGGGGGGATTTTGCAAGGTGTGCACCCTTGGTATCCTTGTTTTATGCAATGCAAGACTTGGGTTCATGGCATGGCTTAACCACCTCCCATGGATTTATTAACTATGACAGTTGTATTAGGCATTAATAGGTCAATATTTTGGTGCAATGGCAACCATCTGTGTAAAAAATTAAGTGATTAGGATACTAGAGTAGGTGATCAATAAGAAAACATAAATTTAATCCATTACTTTGAAAAATTCTATATGAGAATTAAAAACATTCATTTTGCACAATAGGGCTATAATGAACATAAATGATCTTCATTTGCATGAGCGAGGCACATTCAAATACCCGACAAGTGATGAGTACGACCCATTTCTTGAGTTTAAATTTGTGTCATTGATGTGTGGAGATAGGAAAATCTATATTTATTTAACAAGATTTGAATATTTTGGCGTGCTTTGAAAAATCTCAACCAATAAACACACTCCATGTCATATCACTTTACATGTCATCTGAGTGGGTCCATTGCGAAGAGTGCCTTCAAAAAGGTCAGTGACGCCAGCTATAAGTCCACGTGACAACATTCTACAGTTTCAAAAATTTAAATGGGATCCACCTTGAAGAGCTTGTGGATTCATAAAATCTGTGAAATATGTCCACATGTCTCTTTCCTATTTTTTTGTACTTTAAAACTAGGCTCACTTTGAGGAGTCTACAGACTTGTAAGACCATGCCAAATGATGTGAGGTGTTAACCTTTATATGGTTCCATATCTCATTTTGTCATTATTGAACAAGCTTTTACAAAAATGTTGAAACCAATGAGAAAGAGAATAGATGATACCTTTTTACTATTTCGTAGCTTCACCTTTTCTTAATAAAATGTAGCCCATGGACTTGCAGAAACTAATGGAAAAATTACACGTAGCAAGCAGTGGGACCACTAAGGGCATTAGCATAGATTCACTTAAGTCTTTTTAATCTACACATGTAATAATTCAAATAAGCGATCGCTAGGAAATAATGAAGGGGGCAATAACCTTATGATATAAAAATTGTGCTAGGCATTACAAAGTGCATTTCAAAAGGGGGCCATAAATTACCAAAGCACTTAAGTAATGAATTTAAACATGTATTTTAAAGTTGTTTTAAAGTGTGCTAGGATACAAAATTGGTAAGCCGTAAAAGGGGGTTGGTTGGATAATGGAACAAAATCCATGAATAAACATGATAAAGTGCATGGGGCTTTTGACAAAGGTTTAGGGGTTTTCAAAACCCTAAATTTCTAAAACCCTAGCAAATATGATCATTTAGAAAAAATTTAGAGGATTTGAAAATTCAAAGAGCCAAGAATTTAGCTTTTTATTGGTTTTGTTTAGGTTTCTCAAGGAAGAAAGAAAATGCAAATGTAAAGTTTTTTATAACAACATACACATTCAAAGATATAAATATATTGTGAATGATTCAAACATAATTATCTCGAATGTGCATTTTGTTTGTCTTATGAATATAATTGATTAAGGATATTTTACTATTCATCTGTGCATTTTAAGTGTAACTAAATGTTTCTTTTATATCTTCTATTAAATTAATGGATTAATTTTTTTTAAAAATTTTTATTGTTTAGTTCCACTTAAAAATATAACTTAAGTACTTGAAAGACAGTAAAAGTAACTGTATCATGGATTGTGGAATTCTAAAAAGCATTAATTTTAATTACTCTCAATGAAAGATATTATACTATTAGTCTATTACTTGTAACTTGAATAGGTACTAAACACACATAATAATTCTTTACTACAAATTAATAATAAATAAAAATACAATCATTTATTAAATATTATAAATGAATTACAATGTTACATCCCTTTTTAAAGATGAGTAGAGCATGCAAGCTCTTGTACAAATCATGTCACCTTATCATCTGACACAATGGATACTAGTTTGGAGGTTGGTAATGGTGGATAATTTGGTGGATGAGTGTGTGGATGTGAAGCAGATAATATCCTTATACCATAAGGCTTTCCAAACATGCTTAGGAGTTGTAAACATAGAAAATGTGCATGTCCTAGAATTCTGAATATCAAGGTGTTTGTAAATGAGATTGGCATCTTGATACCAGTTGGAGGTTTTTGAGAATATGCTAAAGTGGTAGCAAATATGCTACCCTAGCCATCAACTATGACCAAGAAAATAGGAAGGATCAAAATGGAATACAAAGTCCATAAATCCTCTATGAGAGCCTTTGTCAAAATGAAGTATGAGAAATTGACAGGTTTCAATGGCAAAAGATTGAAAAACTTCTACTCCAGCACACCTAGTGAAAGCACTTATATCAATCAGAGCTCCTCATCTCAGTTCAAATTTTGGCTCAAGATCCAAGTGAACTAGATCAACTTCATTCTAATTCCACCCATTCTAATTCTCTAAAGGTAATTGGTCTCTCATTTACTATGAAACTGTATAAGTGGAGTCAAGAGAATTTAGAGTATCCATAATAATACTACCGCATCATCCTTATTTACCTCACAGGTGAGTCAAAGACTTCTTAGAATTCAAAAAATTATACTCAAAACATATTATGAACTTAAAATGAGTTCAATTGAATTCAACATCCCTCTTTATAGAAATTTTTTGAGGTTAACCTAACACTTGATCATTAATTATCAGTGATCATTACATATTCAAAGTATGTGTGATTTGGATTCTTGTAGAGCCTTCCTTGAAAGTTGAAAATCTAACACACACACACACACACACTCTAAAAGATAATTCCTTTATTTTGGAGGCATCACCAATAAATGACAAATGTTTTTTATTTGGCATAGATTGCTTCAGATAGAGTGCAAAATCTATTGAGTTTACAAAATATATGATTATATGATCTATATAGTGGACTAGAAGAATTAGTACTATATTATTAATATATATAATAATATTATTATATTATTATTTTATTATTGTTATAATTGAATTATAATTTATTATTATTAAATTATATTATTACATCCTTGTCTTAGCACTTCAACATTTAATTCACCACAAGACACACATGTTGATGTGAAATAATATTATTATAAAAAAATTGGTAAGCTAGAATGTTTTTGTGACAACTAGAATGTGGTAGGGACCATTCTATTGGGCAAAAAAAATGACAAATTGTGTTTTAATAATACACGCCAATAAAATTTCAAACACTGATCTTTATAAATCTAATGGCTCTAGGGTGATTTTGGAGGTTTGAGTTCACAACACTAGCACTTCAAACATTTCATTCTAAAATGCAACTATTGTCATCCATCAAGCATTCATTGAATGATGAAATATAAAAACATTTGGGTTGCAACTAGCATGACATGTCATGAAGACTTAGGGGTTTTAATAGCACATATGAATAAAAGGTCAAATGTCGATCTTCATAAATCTAATGGCTCTAGGGCAAAGGTTTGACTTTCAAGTCTAGCACTTTGCACATTTCATTTTAGAATGCAACTACAATCATCTATCAAGCATTCATCAAATGGTGAAATGTTTTTGTACATTAATTTTAATTTTTTATTACAACTTAAGAAAACAAGAATAGACCGAAGAAGTTTAACATCAAAATATGCTAGCACTTATCTCCATTTTTGAAGACTTTATGTACATGAATTTGGGTGTGTACATAAACTTCATCTTAGAATAGAACAATATATAGCATTTGATATTTTCACCACCCACACTATGACTTTTACTCACATACAAGTTTAATTCTAGCAACATAAGATATTTATGGAATTATTACATTAAAATAACATAGAATTTAATTGTTACATTAGGTAACATAGAATAAAGATGTAAAAATATAATCTAATATTAATAGAAACAATATAAATATATACATGTCAAAATTTACATCTTTGATAATGTAGTATGTATAAAGGTGCTTGCAAAATGTACATATGAAAGTTACAGAATCTTGCTAGTAGCAGAAGGTAATACTCACATAAATTTATCAAAATTATACAAAATTTCTTCACTCCTTGCTCTTGCTAATCTTATTGTAAAACTTAATTCCTAAGAAAATCATATCCTATAATGGCTAGTTGATGATGTTCAACTAAACAAACATTGTGGAAATTTGACACAAAAGGATGCTAGGTTACAATGGATCCTTCATTTAAGAAGTTTGGAATATCCCTTAGCATAGGGATTCTCACTCCAATGTGCACAATAGCCAAAACATCTAAGTTATCCCACAATAGTGGTTTACAATTTTTGGCCAAACTGGACACTAAAATATTTTTTTTTAACTAAATATTCACTTTCAGGCACCTATAGTGGCTAAACCGTGAGGAATTTGAAGATGATGCAAACTAGAGTTTCGTGAATTTTTTTCTATAGATTCTAAATATATTTTTTCCAAAATTTTTGGAATCAGATTGCACTTCTTTTTCCATCTCTCTCGAAAACTAGTTTTTTTTAGAAAACAACATTTTTAAAATGTGACACTCACCGTATAATGCATAACTTTTTTTCCATGAAGGATAAAATTCTAATTTTTTCAAATTTATTTTTTAACTCCGATATCTAGTGCTTCCACTTGGTGAGATAGTTTTTTATTGAATATTTTTTCTTCAATCAAGTTTCGAAGTCAAACTAATTACAATTAGGACATAAGCCTTGTTGTATAATGCATAATTTTTTTTGTATGTATCAAAATTCTTTTGTTGGATCAAGGACTTCATATAAGCACTCATATTTTTCAAAAAAATTTGACAATCTTCTATTTTTCCACATGTGCAGAATAAGAGAGTTTTCGGTGAAAAACCTACATTCACAAGAAATAAAAAATAAATATAATAATAAAATTAAATTTATTTAAAATTATACTTTTTGGGAAGCTTATAATAATAATTACATAAAAAAATTAATTTTAAATGAATTCATTTGATCTCCCAAAAGGTAAATCAAAAGTTATTTTTTATCAGCATTTTTATAGGTGTAAAAGAGACTCCATTATAGGTATGGTTTGAAACTAGCGGGTTCTATCCAAGGGGGTTTGATCTAAGGTAGTTTGATCAAACCATTTTAAATTGTAATGCTTTAAATGAAACTTTTAAATGATTAAATCATTACATTTTCTAAAAATATGTGATTTTAGCAAAAATCAAAATCTCCTAGAAATTGTAAACTATCTTTGTGGGATTATCCATCCCCTAGTCCTCCTAGATAATCATCATGAACCATAAGAATCACTAATGACAACACATGAGCCTACGAAACTCCAATTTCTGGTAAAGAAGCCACAAACTATAAGGAAATATCAATACCTGATATCTATCTACATCTTCTACAAATTCGAAGCCTAGCACCATATTGATAAAGAATCTAGTCCATCTACTGTATATATCCTAAAAATATTTCTAATTCTATGGCTAGTAATTTCTCCTAGGAAGGTTTTGTTTTCGTTGAGGATTGGTTAGAAAAATTGGTGTATCCATATTGCTTTTCCAACTAAAGCTTTAATCAAGATTATGATGAACATTAATAATTCTAGTTGGATTTATAGAAAATATGGGTTTTGCATCCCACTATGGTGAAGCATGAGCCGATAGTTAAAAAATTTAATGTAAAATATATTGCATAATTTGATCAAGGACCTTCATCTTGTTATCGTACCTTGATTTTCATGTTTTAAATTTAAAATTATGTGGAAGCCTCATATGATTTATGGTTCTTTTCTAGAAAGTGGAACAAAATGATTGTAAATTCTAAAGGAGAAATTTAATTTTGTTAAAAGAATTATTAAATTCACATCGAAAAAGGTATGTAATTAAGGGTAGGAAAATTGAAGCTAAAGGGTGAGCCAATTGTTGCAGTCACACTTTGTCAGCACATGGGAGATCCATTAGAAATGTTATTTGGACTGATATAAATTGTTAGGAAGAGTACTTTGAAGCATTAAGATATGAGAATTAAAAGGCTTGCTCTACCTTAATCATTATCAATATGAACTTATAATAAATTTCACTCACTTCTAATAATAACTTATAAATTCACTAACTTATTCGTTATCATTTAGAATTTGATGTTTTCACCACCCCAACTATGATTTTTATTCATATACAAGTTTAATTCACCTCGAAAATATTTTATTGGTTTGAATACAAGTTCAATTCACCAACAAAAATATGTTATTGGTTTCGAAATAGGTTTAATTCACCAATAAAAATATTTTATCGGTTTGAGTACATATTTAATTCACCAATAGAAATATGTTATTGGTTTCAACATAGGTTAATTCACCAATGAAAATATTTTAAACTCGTTTTAACATAGGTTTAATTTTCCATGAAAATATTTTATTGGTTTAAAAAGGTTTAATTTACTAATGAAAATATTTGGTTGGTTTGAAAATAGGTTTAATTCACCAATGAGAATATTTTGATTGGTTTGAAAACACGTTCAATTTTCCAAGATTTTCTACAAACTTCTACTGACTACCAAAGATTCACCAATTGAAATTTTTTATTTTTTCCCAAGAAAAGAAAAAATTTGCCAATAAAATCATTTTTTTTTTCTAGAATAATATAAGATTCACCATGTTTTATACTTTTTCCTAGTGGGGGGTTTCTTATAGTTATCCTTGACCTTGAAATAATTCACTAACCAAATTAGGTGTTTTATTTTGGTTCCTTCATATTTAATCAAAGATGCAATATATTGTTATAAACAAATCACAATTTAATCAACACGTGTAACTCCCCCTTATAGCTCTTTGTATGTGTCCAACATGTTTTACCTTTTCTATGGGAACTTTTGAAGGCCATAAATTTTTATCTAGAAGGTTGATTGAGATCATTTTCTAAAATTATAGAGCTCAAAGAGACCTATGTGACAAGCATTCCCTTAGTAGTGTTGAACAACCCAAAATATGTATTTTGGTCAAAAACCAACTCTATGGCCCAAACTTTGAGTTTTTCTATTGTATAACCCAAAAATTTCTTTTTATTTTAATTTTATCAATAGCATTAAGGTTGAGACAACTTTCCAAACAATGGTTCTAAAAATTAATTATATCACTCTTCCATATGGACATCTTATGTGGCATCCCAATGTGTTTCTTTTGGGTAAAATTTTGGTTATTGTCATTGTTATCTTCTACTATTTAATAAGAGATATTTTCTTAGTTTGGTATTACATATATTTTTGATGTGCCCACTAGGTTCCCAACTTGGAAGAGACTTGAGTTCTATACCGTTCTTATCATGAAAGAACCCAATTAGATTCAAAGTATTTTTCATTAAAAAATATTTGGAAATATTAGAGAGGGCATCGAACCATAGATTTAGTGGGATGGTAATAAATTTTGCAAGGGGCTATATATTAATCAATAGTCTATTTGGTGGTGTCTAGTTCTTTCTTGTCAAGGATTCTCACTTGTGAAGGCTTTGTGGGTTCATGTTGAAATCATATAACAAGGAGATCAAGAATTTCCCAACCTCTTTCCCAAGATTACTAAGGATTTATTTTCTTGGTCAGAAGCCAAAGTGAAATTCAAATTGTTTAATCAATATTTTGAGACTTACTAAACAATCATTGCTTTATTTCCTCCAATATGATTCACAAAATTGTGTTAGATGCTTAAATAATTTGTGGAAATATTGAAAATGGTATCCAAAAACACCATTTGACAATAGACCCCACAAGGGATATGCTTGACTTTCTCTCCACCTTCTCATGGTTTCCTAGCTGAATCATCTAGATGGCATCACATATTTTAGACTATTTGGTTCACAAGTCTTGAACCAAAGCTTGCTCATTTTGGTTCATGTATTATTTATTAGGGACCTCCTATTGGTAGTAGATTGACTCATCTAGAAGTTGTCAATCCTCATTGCTCATTTTGTGGACAGGGTCCACATTAAAGCACCTTTTCTAGAGTTATTCCAAAGCTTAATAAGCTTGAAATTGGTTTCATGACTTTTTAATCCCTTCAAAGTAAGGCCTTTCTCATGGCATATAGTCTTGCTAGGTGATTGAGTTAGATTACTTGTTAATTGGAATGCTTTTGCATTGGAGATTATTCTTAGTATTTACAAATATAAGATTTTTTCTATTTTACTAGTTATTTTGTTGATATCCACTTCTTGATTTAAAATAACATTCTCTTTTATTCTAATGTGCTTATGCAAATACATGAGAAAGCCAATAAATTTGCACGTCTACAACTGCTATTAGATCACCAAGGTGATGTGCTTCATTTACAATTGCTATAGTCTTATCACCTTTAGCTACCCATAGGGGCCACTCCACTCCTTGTGGATGCCAACGTAGACATAGTCAAATAGCTTGGGGAGGTCGTGCATCCAATTCGCATGCTTCCCAACCTCCTTTTATAAGATCCATGGGCCAATATGTTTGTGGGTGATCTCATCCATCTTGCCCACCTTTAGCCTCCATCCAACCACATGACTAAGGAGCTCGTTATTGGCTAGATTTTGGAAAATTATCATTCTTGGCTTTGGCTATTCTCTTGTTCATGGTACTTACCTTGTAGAGGATGAAAATGAAAAAGAGGGTGATATTATTAGTTGGAAGCTTGTCACTAATGTCATTGGTCCCATGGATGTATGGGGTTAACTAGATGACTATGGCCCCCCTTCTCCTCTTATTGGTGTAGCTCTTACTACTTAAAAAAAATATTTTTTGTTATTTCATCTTATTGTTTAGACTTGACTCAACATAATCATAAATATTAAAAGTATGCCTTCTACCCCCACCCCTTTTTTGAAATAATTTAATATTTTTTTATTTTATTAAATAAAAATATTATATAACTTATCCGTTAAAAAAAATTAAATAAATGTGAAATATAAATTTTTATTAAAATTTTTAATTATATATATGTATGTGGGTACATGTATGTATATGGGTAAAAGCACAAACCTATGTCACACTTTATAAAGGAATCGACCAACAACAAAAAAAATTATGAACTTCAACCACATAAAAGTGGTCTTTATGTTTTGAATTTAAAAATGATGTAAACTAATGAAATGTAGAAATTTTGATGAAGTTTATTCCTATAATTTTTTAGATTTTAAAAAAAAAATCATTACTTTTTTATCAATTTAAGAACAGATTTTGGAATGTTGAAAATTTCATAAAAAAAAGTGACTTCATGGGCCATCAAGAAATAAATTGAAAAAAACTTCATTTCTCCCTAATTTTTTCCTCCAAATAGGTAACTTCAATATCTTGTGCATGGAAAAAAAAATTCAAATTTTGATCCATATTTTTCTCGTGGTAACGTTTTAAAGTCAAACTTGTTAGAATTTGACAGTTTTCATGGGCCATCAACTATTGTCTATTTTTTTAATCATTTAAAAAATATATATATACCCTTTTGAAGAAGACTCTCTCTTCTTGTGCCCCATATATTTTTTTTTAAAAATTAATACATTTACTATTTTTAAAAAATTTATATTAGCCTCTTTTTTAATATTAACATCCTATTGTGTAAAAAAAATTCTTGCTCCTCTCTCCTCCATCTGCATTTGAACAACATGTGCACATGGTGGAATTTGTGTTAGGGGTACCCCACAGTCCCCCTCTATCCCCTCCTGACTCATGTCTCGCCCTATCACATGTACAGTTGTGTCCCTCAGGAGCCATTCCTGGAGAGTCTAATCCTTTGATTATGGGTCAATCTAGGTCACCCGTGATTTTGTTCATGTCTAGTGTGGAAGTGTCACAATTGAGATCCTTCTAGAGGTTAAAGATTGGAAGGACATGTTGACCAATGGTAAATAGAGCTCTAAGAGCCCCTCACCTAGATCTGAAGAGGAAGTCATTTCCTCATGAATGGATTTCGCTATCTCTGATACAATCCATGATAGGATCCTTTCCTCAATGGAGAACACAGTTATGGGTTGTTTTCTCTCCTTCTGCTCCTCTGTGGATATGGTTCAAAGATGGGATGTTGCTAAATGGTGCCTCAAAGAAAGTACAAACATTTGTGAAATTTCAAGTGGTCTCTTCCTTTTCAAATTCACAACTTTGGATGACTTGGTTGTGGTTCTCTCTTCTGGGCCTTGGGTGTATGCGAAGCACAGTTTGGCCTTATGTTGTTGGAAGCCAGGTTTTGACCTTGCTATGGATCTAAATAAATTGGCCCCAGTCTGGGTTTGCTTGCTTGGGTTGCCCTTGGATTATTGGGATGAATCCATCTTCAAAAGCATTGGGGATTCCTTGGGCCAATTCATTACATCGGATTCCATTACTAGGTCCAAATCCAAGTTAGTGTTTGTTTGCTTTTGTTTTAATATTGGTGTGAATAAGACGCTTCCTAATTCTGTGAAGCTATGCTCTAAGTTTGGTACCTAGGTCCAACTAGTCTACTATGAGAATGTCATCATTTACTGTCAGAAGTGTGCTAAACCTGGCCACCTTATCTCTGACTGCAAATCTTACTTTAATTAGGAGCCTAACCTGGGAGACTCTGCTGCCAATGCTCACTTTCCTTTGTAAAATGATGCTCTGAAGGATGTGGACTCTCTGGCCAAGTCTACCTTGCTAGCCTTAGTTGAACCCTCAATCTTTAGGGATCCTCCTAGTGGGATGGAGATTTCAAGTGTAGATCTAGCTTTGAGCCTTGATGTTCCTACTCTAACTGAGAAGTTGGCCATTGATAAGATTTTGAATGTCGATTCTTTATCTAACCAAGCTCTTGGGGGGATGAGTTTCTAGGTGGTTCCCTAATAGAGGTGGGAACTATTGTTGGGAGTAGTGAGACAATGGGTGAAGAGGGTGAAATTTGTGAGGAAGTGGTTATTGGAGTTATAAAGGAGACAAATTTTAATTTTGTGGGTTTAAACCAAGAGAAAGTTGTTGAAGAGGAAATCTAGTTAACTCAAAGAAAAGAGGGAGAAATAAGAATGAGGATGTGGGAGGAGACTACAAACCAAGAAGGATCGAACATAGAAAAACTAGTTTGAGAGAGACAACAAATGAGATAGCCATTGGTAAACAAAGGACATTGGAAGTGTCCTCCAAGAAGGGTAAAAACTAAAGGTCATGTCTTAGAATGTGAGAGGGCTTAACAACTCTCATAAATAGCTTACTTCAAAGAACTATGTGTTAGAACATAAGATTGACATTTTTCTTTTACAAGAAACCAAAATGAAGAAAGAAAAATTTGATAGTATTGCTAAGTATTTATGGCCAGGTGCCATTTACTCCTATAGTGATGCTAAAGGGGCATTAGGTGGTCTTGCAATGTTATGGAACCCCTCCAAGATTAATGGAATTGAACTATTATGTTGCTAGAGTAGTGTGGTAGTCTCTTTTTCTTACTCAGGCGGCTTTTGGTCGCTTATCAATGTCTATACTCCCAACCAGAAAAATGCTAGAAATGCTTTGTGGCAGGATCTTTCTGACTCGATTAAAAATAATAGGGGGTCCCATTGGCTTGTGGCTGGGGACTTCAACTCCCCCTTATATCCTTCAAAGAAAAGTGGTAGTCTAGTGGATTATTTTTATACCATGGATGATCTAGAAATTTTTTTTGAGTTCTACTGGCCTAATTGACATTGACTTATTGGGCCAAGCTTTTACTTGGACCAATAGGCATCTTGGGGAGGGCTTAATTAAAGTCATATTGGATAGATTCCTTTGTTCCAACAACTAGACTGTCCTACTCAGTGCCAATTTTTAGGCTCTGCCCAGGACGGTCTCTAATCACAATCCTCTATTGCTAGTCTTGAATGATCATTTTTCTATCGAACTGTTCCCCTTCCAGTTTGAGATAAGGTCGAATTACCACCCTAACTTGAAGAAAAAAGTTGTTGAATGGTGGAATATTCTTGTTCTTGGCTCCCCCATGTTTAGGATATTTTTTAAACTTAAGCATATGATCAAATGGATGGTGAAAGGATGAAACAAGAGTTTTTAGGGATGTTTTATAGAAAAAAAAAAGAGTTGTAGGGGATAAATTGAAAAATATCCAAAAGAAAATGGAGAGATGTTAGCTTTCCTACCTACAATCAAGAAAGTGAGTGTCAAAGGGAGTGGAACCAAATCCTAAGGAAAGAGGAATTTTTTTGGAAACAAAAATCTAGAGTTCAATGGTTGCAAGAAGGAGACATGAATACCTCCTTTTTTCACGTGTTTTCCTTATAACATAAGAAAAGTAATCGATTAACTAAATTACATAATGAGCAGGGGGGTGTGATCAATACACCCACCCAAATTGGTATTATGGTTGTGGACTATTTTTAGAAGGCTTATTTGGCCCTTATTGAGGCTCCTAATCCGACTTTGGACAATTTGCTATTGGACCCTCTCCCAACTATCATTTCCTAGAATGATAACCTTGGAATTCTCAGTGTTGTCACTCCTGAGGAAATTAGGTTAGCTACTTTCAGTATGGGGGCTTACAAAGCACCTAGCCTAGAGGGTTTTCCATCGACCTTCTTTCAGATCCTTTAGGAGATTGTTGGTGGGGACCTTACCTTAGCTGCTCGTGATTTTTTCAAATCTGGTAAGATTCTCAAACAACTAATCCACACCTTTATTTCCTTAATTACACAGATTGATGATCCCCAGTATATGACTAATTTTAGACCCATTAGCCTTTGTAATATCTTTTATAAAATCCTTTATAAAATTATGGTGAACTGTATCAAACCCCTCCTTGGAAAATTAATTAGTCCCACTCAAAAAGGGTTTGTGCCTAGTCATCATATCCTGGATGCTACCTTAACCACTCATGAATTACTCCATTCCATGGATAGATGCAATAATGCTACTATGGCTCTTAAATTAGATATTTCAAAAGCTTACGATAAGGTGATTTGGGACTTTATCCCTAAAGTCTTAGGTAAGTTTGGATTTGACCAATTTGTGGTCAAACTCATAATGGAATGCATAAATATTGTAAAGTACTTTGTTTTGGTTAATGGGTCTCCTTTTGGTTTCTTTCATGCTAGGAGAGGCATCAGACATGGAGATCCCCTTTCACCCTATTTATTTATCATGATTGTGGATGTCTTGAGCAAGACCTTCTCTAATCTACTGTCAGAATGATCTATTAATTGAATTAAGGATGCCTCTTCATTGGGTCCTACTGTGATCCAACAATTTGTGGATGATACCTTCCTATTTGGGAAAGCCTCTGTGATTGAAGAAAGGAAATGGAAAAATTGTCTCAACAACTATGTTGCTTGCTTTGAGCAGTGTATTAACTATAATAAGAGTATGATTTATTTTTTCAATAGCACTCCTAAGCTGCAAGCTCAGGTGACTATTGTTCTAGGATGTATGAGTGGTTCTCTTCCCTTAATTTATCTTGGTTTACCCCTTACTACTAAGGAAGTCACTCTCAACTTTTGGAATTCGGTCCTTGAAAGGATCCAAAGGAAGTTGGAAGGGTTGGAAAGGTTCCATCCTCAGCAATGCTAGAAAAATACAGCTCCTATCTACTACTCTTCAAGGTATCCATGTCTACTTCCTCTCCATTTTCAAGATCCCCAAATATATTGCTAAGAAGTTTAAGAAAATTCAAAGGAACTTCTTCTGGTTGAGGAACGAGGAAAGGAAGAAATTTTCTCTGGTTAAATGGGACAAAGTTTGTCAACCTAAACATTGTGGTGGGCTTGGGATAAGGATTATCTCTAGTACCAATAAGGCATTGATGACCAAAGTGGCTGGGACCAACTGAGGAATAGGAAAAATTGGTGCAAGATTATGAATGCTAAGTATCTTCAAAACATACCTTTGATTGTTTATCTTTTGAAGGCTCATCCTTTAGGTTCCTTGGCCTAGAGGAACATCTGCAGTCTACAAGAGTTGCTTAGGACTGGGATGAAATGGAAAATTGGTAATGGTAATAAAATCAGATTCTGGGAGGACCCTTGGTTACTTGATACCCCTTTGGAACACTTTGAATTTAGAAATCTTATGAGGCTAGCTCAATGGTTCTTTGGTGTTTACATTATTGATTACCTCCTTAGGTTTCAAGGGGCTAAAAAATGGAAGGATTTGGCCCTTTTCTACCCTTTATCCCCTAAGCGAGCCTCCTTTCCAAGTCCTTGCAGGAGATGCTCTCCCTTACTAGACTACCATCAACCAACATGGTGGATGAATTCTTCTAGACACATGACAAGTAGGGTGATCTTTTAGTTAAAACAACTTGCAATCTAAAGATGGACTAGGGAGTGGTCCTTAACCTCTAGAAGCGGATTTGAAATAGACACATGATCCCAAAAATAAACTTCTTCTAATGGACTGCCTACCATAACAGGATTCTTACATAGGAAAATTTGAGGAAAAAGATTCTAGATCCCCAACAGATGCTTATTATGCAACTGCAATGAAGAATCGGTGGACCACTTGCTACTACACTACTTGTTTGTTGTTGGTGTATGGGAGCTAGCTCTTGAGAATTTGGGCATTCAGTGGACTATGAGTAAGGACATTAAATCCTTTATCTTAAGCTGGAATGAACCCTTCATCCACACCTTACCTTGTGAGATTTGGAACTAGGTCCCCCCCATTATCTGTTGGTGCTTATGGAAAGAGAGAAACAATAGGATTTTCAAGAACATTGAGATTAGGATTTTGACTTATAGTAGAAAAAAATTCACTTTTTAAAGGGAAAATCCTAGATAAAGGTCTGACTAAGAGGGAAATTATTATGGACAAAGCTTGGCATCAAAACCTCGATGCCAATTCCTATGACAACTCTAGATCCCTAGCTAGAAGGGACACTATTTGGAAACCTCCAGACCATGGTTGGTTTAAACTTAATTTTGATGGGGTGGCCAAAGGCAACTCGGGCAGAGCCAACATAGGAGGTTTTATCCAAGATTGCAAGGGAAATTTTGTGGTTGGTTACTCAGGGGGATTGGCATCCAATCTTCTATGATTGCAAAAGCTAGAGCACTACTAAAGGGTATCTAGTTAGCTGCCACTATGGGGATTGAGAACCTTCATATTGAAGGTGATTCTAAGTCTATCTTTGATGTTGTTAACTTTGGTAGATTACTGGTGTGGAGTATGAAAGACATATTATTAGACATAAAGCTTTTTGTGTCTAAGTTGAGTTTGAAGATTGCTACCCACATTTACTAGGAGGTTAATCAAGTGGTCGATGCTTTAGCTAACTTTGGCACACATTAGAAAATCTCTAAGTGCTAGCGTAATTTGGGGAACCTACTGCCAGGTATTCAAGGTTTAATCCTGAAAGAGAAAATCCCTTATTTGATCCATGATAATAACTAATTTTTTGATTTCATTGGCCTTATGGGGGGTCCACATTCTTGTCTTATGGGCTATATGGATGGGTGTGAATGTTGAGATGTCTTACAAGTGGAAAATTTTGAATAATGGGGCAAAGTTTGTTTTAAAAAGGCCATTATGAGGAATTATAGAGAGTACTTTATGATTAAGGCCAATCTAGGTCACACCTTACCTAATCACCTTTTGAGATTGCACTAAGTTATCATATATCCATGAAGTTTTTTTAATTTTAATTTTGATGTGACTAATAATTATGAGATAAAAATTTTAATTGGTCATATCTATTTCGCTATTTTGCCTCCTTTACTACAAGCCTAGATCTTAAGTGTTTCTAAATTTGGCCCTATGGCCATCTTACTTTGGTTTTTGTGTAATAACCTGGAAGGAAAACCTTCCATTCCAATCATGTCTCGCTTAATAAGCTGCAAGTGTTTGAAGATTTCCATTAATGAGATTGCCAAGATTGCATTTAGGGATTTAACTCCTCAAGTGTGTGTTTTGTACATTGCTTTGATTGCCCAAGGCTGCATCATTTGGTTTAAAATCTTAAGTGTGTAGGAAACCATTCATTTAACCAATTCCTCTAACCTTTTTCTCTCATAGGTTTTTTGGTTCTTCTGTGTGCAAAGTGGCATAATGGGTGGCGATAGCATGCGAACAAAGCCCAAAAACTATGGAAAATTTTGCAAGGATCCATTGGTGTGGTACATTTTTGTTGAAGGAGGGCTAGCACCCCTGATGGAAAGTTTGTTGGGTCACAACCCTAGTTTATCTGTGCAGTTTGAAAATTCCTGTAAAGATAAAAGGGTTACTATGGGTGGTATTTCCTTTGAAGTGAATGAGGATGTGATTGTGTAGGTGACAGGGCTACTGTGCATTGGTAAGGTACCCAAAGCATACTAAGGCCCAAGCTAATGAAATCTTGAATGCTTTATTTGTGGGTAATGAGAAACCGATTTGCAACTAGATGGGGTTTGAAAGAGAGGTTCTCCCATAGCCTTGGGACTAGGTCTACCTCACTCTAATGAAGTACATGACCCTTTAAGGTAGATACAAAACCTACTACTTCTATCTCTTCCCTCTTTTACATCATCTCCAACACAAAATTTTGTTAAGATTTCCTTTTTTCTTCCTTAAGGATTTAGAGAGCTTTGTTGAAAAGGGTATTCAAGTTGTTGGCCTAAACCTTGAGGATAATCCTCCCCTACCACTCCACTAAGGCCTCATTTTGAGGCTCTACCACCTTTATCTTGTTTATGTTTTCCCAAACCCATTTTTGTTGTTTGTGTTGAGGAAATTGAACCCCCTGCTGTGGCCAATATCTCTTGGGTTGAGTCCAAAGGTCACATAAGGGAAACCCCTCTGGTTACTGTTGAATCTCATAAACCTAAACCCACTACCAAGAAGCTTAAGGGGAGTGCGGGATTTTCCCAAACTAGTGCTACTACTAGTCTTTGTGAGCTTAAGTTGGCCCCTACCAAGTCTATTAGCAAACCTACCTCTAAAAAGAAAGTTAAGGATGAGGGGAAGGGTTTGATGGAGCCTTTGACCATGGAAAGAAGAGGAAATAATGTTGTGGGTAGTGACTCTAAGGGGGACATGGTGGTCGTTGTGACTGGTGGCGAAAATCCCATCATTGGGAGATCTAGTAGGCTGACTAAAAATAACAAGAAAGTATAGGTTAATGACATGGAGATGGATGAGGAGTAGTCTGACAGAAAAGGTTGTAGGGATGAGGAGGAGTCTTGGGAGGATGAGGAGTATGTTGGAGGGACCCACACCATTCCTGATATTAGCAAAGTGCATATGGAGAATTCAACCTCCCAGTCCTCGGACCCTCTAGATGTGGAGCACATAAATATTGAGAAGACTACGGATTATGGGGAGGAGCTTCGTGTGCTACAGGAAAGAATTGGAAAGATGGACAAGAAATTCAGTGGCTTGACCCATTTTATTGTCAAGTTGGTCCACTATGTTACTAGCACCCTCTTAAAGCTGTGATGAAGGAAAAAATGGACAAGAAGAATGCTGAAGAAGACTCAAAATGGGTTGGGGATGATGTTGTTAATCTCCTTTCTAAGAACTAGGAAAATGCCAGTTAATTTGTTGTTGTTGCAGTGTTTGTCTGTCAGTTGTTGCTCCACTGTGTTTGTTTTTTGGCTTAGTTTTTAATTTTTTTGGACTTGATCTTTTTTGGCCCCTGAGGCTCTCTATGTAAAGGGTACAACACCTTGTAAATTTTGCTTACCGTATCAAAAAATTTAACAACCTACTTGCATTATTTTAAATATTAAATAATTAAAACTAATCAAAATATTAAATATATATATTTAGATTCATCACTTCGAGCTCTACAAAAGGGTGTTTTTATTTTTTGTAGAAAAATCATTTTGACTGAAGAAATACTTAGTTGAAGTTGAAAGTTTTAGAAAATTCTGAAAAAAGTTGAGTTGGCTACCAATTAGGATGCCTCATAGACAATTTTAGTAGAAAGGGTTTCTATAGAAAGGGTTTCGTTTGAAACCCTTTCTATAGAAACCTCAAATATTAAAAAATCCAATTTCAAAGCAAGAAAAGAAAAAATATATTTTTTTGGGATTTGGGCGAAACTTATTCAGCCGAAACTTGTGTGCCACATATAGGCCACGTGGTTTTGACTGAAACCTTTCTAGCCAAAAATATTTTATTCAGAACTATTTATTTGACCGAAAGTGTGACACAACTTTGTGCTTTTACCCATACACATATACACATACATCTTTTATTAAATTATTATTATTTTAAATAAAATTAATAACATATTTAATAAACATTGAAAATGTATCTTCTACCCCACCCATTTTTTTAAAATAATTTTATAAAAATTAAATTCTAATGCTAAATTAGAGTTCCAAATATAGCCCCTCTCTCCTAGTTTAGTGAGAAATCTTTCAACTTGAAAGGCAATTCAACTTAAACAGTCCCTTATTTTCTCTAATCATTTTTTTATTGAATAAGTAGAAAGAATATAAAATTTACATGAATAGAAAAAACAAATACAAGCTTTTGACAGTAGTCAAGAAGCCAAAACCAGATAAAAACAATGGGCATTGGTAAGAAGTTGCCTCAAAGAAATACTCAAAATATGTTGGTGCTATGAAAATCATTTCTAATATTCTCCTCTATTGTTCATGTAATGTTGATGTCACTTTTTTTGCTACAAAATTCATTGATATTCTCCTCCACTGTACATGTAACATTGATTTCCTCCTTCCTTGGGCTGTGAATTTGGTACATGACAAAAAACATAATTGGTACCAGTGAGGGTAGAAAAATGGCTAATCTTCTCAGTTCTCATGTTCTTTTCTCATGTTTCCCTTATTGGGAGTGGCAAGAGATGCTTTTAGGGTATGTGCAGGATCATCATGGAAAAAATAGGCCCTTTAGTGGCAAAAAATTCGAAAAAATCAGAGTAGGGCAACTTGACATAAAAATTTGAATAAGTTATCTATATTATTTAAAAAATATGTAAGAATAGAATCTGTAGCAAATTGAATTTAGTTTCTAAACTACTAGTTTTTTTTTTTTTTAAAGAAATCTATTTGGTGAAAATTTGAAATTTCAATGTAGTAGTACTTAAATTTCGAGGGAAAAATTAAGTAGGTGTTTGTCGACCACCAACCACAATAAAATTATAATATTTTAGATATAAGTAGAGGACTCTTTTCCCAATGTGATGCATATTTTTTTGTAATTTTTTTCCAATTAAATAATTAATTATGAATTTTGTATTACAACTTTTAAAAAATATAAAAAAATCGTATGTCTGATCACCTTAACTTGGTCAAAACTTTATGAAATTGAATTATTCTTTTTTTAATCCTATAGTATGTGAAGCATAGAATGTGACACATGTTTTAGATTCAAAAAATGTGATACCATTTGAAAGTTATAGATGTTTTTCAATCAGTCTATCAATGAGGACTTTAGTTGTAATTTGAATAGAAAATGAATAATAATTACTATTTAAATTAAAAGTAAAGAATAATTTATATTGGTAGAAATTTGAGAATCTTCTTTAAAAACCCTTTTCGTTTCATCAATTTTAGGTAGAAAAAAAGTCGTCAGCCACATATGCATCATATTGCCACTTTTTGGCCCATCATGATCCTGCACATACCCTTTAATGAAATTTGGATGTTGTATAATAGCTGGGATGATCTTTTGTGGCTTTATATGTTGTATAACAATTGGGATGAACTTTTTTTCTTTCTTTTCTCATGCATTACTTTCTTGATCTTTTCTCATAGTATAGGGACCACTCCCATTTTATTTTAATTAGCTCTCAAAAAATCTTAATATAAGCCCAAAAAGAAGTATGTTGCATGGAATATGGACCTCTATTTGGTTGTTGCATAGAGAAAAAAGGTGGCATCTTCACCATTATAGCAAAGCATTCCATAATCTATCTAATAGAATTGTACTTCACCCAACCAATAATGTGGAGTCTGAAAGTAGTCCAATAGTCATTCCTCTGACAAATAGGTGTATGTTTCTCATTGTGGAACAATTCAAAAACTAGTTGTATATCCCCTCCTTGAATGATCTTCCAAACTATGGGAAAGTAAACTGTCATGTTAATGATGAGTAGAGTGCACTTGGACTTATGCATTATTCAATCCATTAGTAATGTTAATTGTGTGCAGTTGAAGACAAAGGTATAGTGTAAGTTCTTGTATAGATTAATAGAAGGTTGAATATTTTGAAGATTAACTATCTGGATGGACAACTCAACACAAATCATTTGGAGTTCTATATGAGGGGAGGAAATGGTGTTGGAGAACACAACACTTAGACATCAAAGTTTCTAGAGAAATTTTATAATCACTTGTCTACAAGTGTGGACTAATATATCATTTAGGTAGGAGAAGAACCCAAGAGAGCTAGTTTACATGTCCAAGCTAGAGGAAACAAAGAAGGTAGAGAGTTGAACAACAAGTGCCATAAGTTACAAGCATGGGTGCAAAACTAGAAAGCATGCTTTATAGATTCTTTTTTAGCACGAAAAGGACACATGGGATGAGGGTAAATAAATTTGAGATGGTTATTGATAGGCAGCTTAACATGTAGAAGTTTCCATGCAAGAAGTTGAGATTGAGCATCAGCTCTGGATTTCTAGATTTGGTGGCTTAGTTTATTCCACTTAGACCGAAGGAAGGAGCAATGCCATTTCTTATTGAGATGGGAAGTGATGGTGATAGGAGAAAATTGATTATAAATGGATTGAGTGGAAAGAAGCGTATACTACGAGCATTAGGACATCTCCAATCATTCATAAAGTTGGCATGACAATCCAAAGATAGTAGAGGATGAAGTTCAAGAGAAACTAGCTAGTGGATTTCAAGAAGTGGTTGTTTATCACAAGCTGAGAGGAAAAACTGAGCTTTGAGAAAAGGCAATGACTTCCAATGGAAGGTAGAGGGGTCCCATAGATCCTGAAAAACTTGAATACCTCCTTTAAAAAGGTGTTTACCTTTAATCCTATTAATGGTACCTAAAGGATAGCCATTTTGTTGCACAAGTCAATTCTACCAAAATAGAGGAGTAAGGAAAACTCAGCCCATGGCTGAGGAACTGGTCAAACCATCTCAATTTTGTTGAAGTAATCTACCAAGCTTTCCAATTAGAATTGAAAGGAGCAAATCCATGAGCTTTAAAGAATGGAGCTAAGAGGATCTTGTCCTTCTAGCTGAGTGTGTCCCAAGAGTGCCCAGTTCAAGTGGTTTGGATGCATAATTTTACCAATTCTTTCCAAGGAGCATCTCCCTCCAAGGCTCTGATTATCCATTTAGATGTAAGAAAAATCCCTTGTGTATGCGGGTCAATAATTCCCAATCCTCCTTTATCTTTTAGTTGAATAAAGTGTTGCCATGAAGTAGTAGGTAGTCCTCTTTTTGTCTTCCCACATTTGGCCCATAAAATATTTCTGATCAGCTGAGTTAATTGATTGTAACAATTTTTGGAAGGCAACCAACATGACAATATATAAACATGGCTAGCAAGCAAGATTTTATTTGCCACTTGGATATGCCTTGCCATAGATAAGAATCTATTGGTCCAATTCATGAGTTTTATCTCAAGATCTTGTTCAACAACCATGTCCACATGTCTTTGAGAGAAGCTCCAACTCCAAAAGGGATACCTAGATATCTAGTGATTGTTTCATATTTTATTTCTTTCCAATTAGATGGAATCCAAGATGGTTGGAGGGTGGAGCTAGTCATAAAAAAAATTGCCTTGTGCATAGCCAACTCAGAACCAAAAATGGTATAGTATAAGTCTAATGTATCCAATGTATTAGTTACCTCATCTGTGTAGTGTTTTGGATAAAAATTATGTTGTCATCAACAAAATGTGAGTTGAGAGTAGTGGCATTATTAGGCAAAGAAATGCCATGAATGAACTAGTTGGCCTTTACATGATGGAATAAATAGCCAAGAGCATCATCTATAAGAACGCATAGGAAAGGTGCAAGAGGACAACCTTGGCAGATAGATCTTTGAAGTGGGAGTTGAGGAGAAAGAGCACCATTAGCATCAATTCTAGCATTAGCATCCATGAAAAGCATTTTGATATGATCGTGGAT
Source organism: Sequoia sempervirens (assembly GCA_007258455.2). Lineage (NCBI taxonomy): Eukaryota > Viridiplantae > Streptophyta > Pinopsida > Cupressales > Cupressaceae > Sequoia > Sequoia sempervirens. The sequence goes on from VDFB02108071.1 coordinate 51,647, forward strand.
TTAGGACCAAATCCCATCCATTGCATCATGTTAAGGATGAAGGGCCAACAAATGCAGTCATAATCTTTGTCAAAGTCCAACTTGACAATAAGCGCATCTTGGGCAGTTTGTTGAGCCCATTTAAATTGTTTCCCATGTGAGTACGATATTGTCAAAAGGATAAATCTTCCTCCTAAGAACCCTATTTGTTTAGGTTGCACAATCATTCGAGTGATTGGTTTGATTCTACAGGCCAATGCTTTAGCTATAATTTTGTAGGAGGTATTAAGCAAGGTAATCGGTCTCCAACCAGCCCCAATTTCCTCATCTTTTCCTTTAGGGATAAGGCCTTGGTTAATGGTTGATCTTAAAGTCCCAATTTCAATTCCTTCGAGGTAAACATAGTAGAAGTCCTCATGGATGTATGGCCACAAAGGTCGATTGAATTCAACAAGAAGACCATCCATATCAGGGCTTTTTTCAACAACCATGCTAAAAAGGGCCTCATGATCAATTTCTTCCATAGAGAGAGGTCTATCAAGAAATTTGCTATACTCGGCATCAATTTTACAAGGAATACACCAAGCTACACCTTCATCAAGAATGGAAATCAAGGGGTCATTTATAGTTTCATCAATGAAAAGGTGTTTATAATATTCAAAAAAAGTTTGCATGATGCCCAATTGGCTCGTCTAAAAAGTGCCATCTACAGATTTAATAACTGGAATCTACTTATTTTTGTGTTTATGTTTCAAATATTGAAAGAAGAATTTTGAGCCACAATCACCATCCTTGATCCATCGGAGACAAGTGTAGACCTGGGCACCTTTACCTTTGTAAATAGCCAATTTGTTTAGCTAATGTTCAGTATGAGCAACGGATTGCTGGAGTGAAAGGTCACGGGGTTTAGCAACAAGAAGAGAATGAACCTGAACAAGCTGGTTATTTAGAGATTTTTCAAGTCTTCTATGTTTAGTAGCAACTCTACAACCTTAATCACAAAGGAAAGAAGAGCAGCGAGTGATAGTTCTCTCCCACCAACATATCCATCTATCCTCTTGTGGTTTAATAGGCTCAACATTCTAGGTGGCTAAAAGGCCATCAATGCAGTCTCATTGTTGAAGGTGGGTTACATTAAGTTTGAAGGGGAGATCATTGGGGAGGGGTGGAGATTTGGAAAATGAAAGGGTAGTGAAGATGAGGAAGTGGTTGGAAAGGGTGGCAGTGAGGTGAAGATATATTAAATGTCTTGACTTTGAAGGAACAATATTGCAGTTGGGAGAGATATAAAATCTATCAAGGCGGCTCATCTTTCTCAAAAGGCCTTCTCAACAATTAGAACAGGTGTACCAATGAGGCATGTGAAGGCACTTTTATCCCAACAATAGATCATGCACACCCAAAGCATTATGAGTAAGAGTCCAAGCATCCAATTCTAGTTTGGACAACCAAATGGGGATGTCCAAGCTACGATCAGTGGAGTGTTCAACCATATTGAAATCCCCCCAAGCAACCATTCTGCAATAGGGAGGTAAGAGTGCATCCACTCCCAAAGAGAAGTTCGTTCTTGGGGGGTGTTGGGAGCATAAATAGAACACAATCCATATAGGATGACAAATATAATAATGATAACCCAAATGCAGTAGTTATTAGGGTCACTCCAAGAAGCTACCACATGTTTTGCAAGCCAAGGGGCAAGGCCAAGAATAGCACCACCACATCCCTCAAAATGGTTGGTAAATGGAAGAAGAGGGCCTCCTACCAAATGGAAGAAAGAGTAGTTTTTAGATGGATGCCACTGACCTTGACTTCTTGCAACATGATAATATCAGTGTGATTAACTTGAATAGACTGCTTAACATGATACTTTCAAGAGGGGATTTTTAACCCCCGAATATTCCAAGATTGGATGTTACAGTTCATTGGAAGGAATCGAGGAAGGTTTCCTCATCCACTAGAAGGGCATTGAACTGATTTTCAGATTGAAAAGCTTGAAGGGATCATGATTGAGCTACCTTAGGTTGTCCATGAGAAGAAGATCGAGATTGGGATCATGCACGAAGGGGAGTTGCCTATGATGGAGAACTTTGCTTAGAACAAGTACGATTGGTGGAAGAGGTGAGCCTTTTCTATCTTTTAATTTCCCTAGAGCCATCACCCATGGCAACATCCCGAAAGGAAGGTGAATCGAGAGGAGATTAAGGTTTAGGAGGAGAGGAAGGGGCTGCAATAAGATGGCGGGTGATAGAGTATGGGTGAGTGGAAGTGGTAGATGTTGAGGAAGGGGAGTTGGAAGTGGGAAGATTAGGCTTTGAAGTAGAGGGAGAGGGAATGGTATGGCAGGAATAGGAAGAAGGTGGAGGCATAGAGCATGGTTTACGAATAGGACAATCATGGATAAGGTGTCCTTCCAAACAATAGTACAAGCAAGCATTCAACTTATTTAGGTATGAGATTTGTTGATCAAACACAAATCTTGGTCCAACAAGTTTGATGGTATTTTGAAGGGGTTGGGTAAGGTCCATTTCTATGCAAGCACGAGGTTGAACACATAGGCTGGACCATTTATCAGTGTTATTCTTGCACCATAAAACTCTACCTAATTGGGATGCTATTTCATTCATGAATGAGTGAAATGTGAGGTTCAAGAACGAGAATTCAACCCACATCGGGTATTTGGACTTTGAGATACCCTCAGACTGGAAATCAATATCCCAAACTTATACATAACACATCTGTCCATAGATTATCCAAGATCAATGGAAATCAATATCCCAAGCTTGAACATAACACATCTGTCCATAGATTATCCAAGATCCATATTCTAGGACTGTCCGTACATGTTGTGGGTCTGCAAAGGTACAGGGAACATAGCCCTACCCAAACCCCTAAACGACTCTATGACTCAACCCTTTGTTTCCCAAGTGTTACGGGTCCATTTAAAGAAATCCTGTTGAAATGGGACTCCTCTAAGGGAAAAAAGAATAACAGTTCCAGCTCTGCATTCAGCGATTACATCAGTAATATCATCTGGGAATTCAAAGGTAATAATCTTACCTTCAGGACTCTCGCCGGGAAGGGTCGAGTGGGTTTCATTCGGGACATTTTATCATGATTGCTGTCGGGTTGTGGTGTGGCGTTGGAACAAACCCCCTCAAGCTGAGTATTCAGGGGCTGCTGAGGAAGAATCTCGGGGCTTTCAATTGCACCTGGCTGGGAGACAACGATGTCTGCAGCATCCATGGCCGTGAGGTTCTCAGAACTATGTGCAGTCTTGGATTTGTCGTTTTCGAGGGCTTCACGTTCCCTTGCTCTTTTTTTTCATTGCCGTTGTCTTGGGGTTCAACTGCCGGGTGGGATCAGAATCCGAAGACTGAGCAGCATGTGGGGCCTTGTAACGGGCCGTGATTGAGTGGGGAAGACTCTGTTTGCAGATCTACCTGGTTTGTTCGCAGAAATGTTTAGCTGCGTCCCTCTCTATTCCTTTCTCTTCTCTAATTGGCTATCGCTTTGCACCATAACCATTGACCTCCAACAAAATATTAATATTTTACACAATTCTGAGATCGATATTTAGTGTAATTTAGAAATCGTGAGATCGATATTTACTGTATTCTATACAACTTTGACCAGTATACTAACTTTCACATGATGGATTCTCTTTCACCCTTTCAATAGCGGCCAATAAGCCGAAGCCAGCGGGCTAATGCCCTTTTAACTCCCCTCTCAACTCCACTTCCGCGCACTCTCAACTCCACTTCTGCGCACAAACACGTTTTCACTTATCAAGATGTGGAAGATTGCTCTAGGCAACGTCCGAGAGCTCACTCGCCCGGAATGTATGAAAGCAGTATTAGCTGAAGTGATATTAACTTTCTTGTTTGTGTTTGCAGGGGTTGGATCTGCCATGGCGATGGGTTAGAAGCCACAACTTTATCTCATTTTACATTTTAAAATTGCTTATTTTTAAGAAACATAGGAGTTTTAACATGGAATAAATTTGATGTGTTGCAGACGACCTGGATGCGTCGAAGGCAGTAAACTTAGCAGTGGTAGCCTTGGCCCACGCTTTTGTAGTGTTTGCAATCGTTTCCGCGGGGTTTAACATCTCAGGAGGACATGTGAACCCGGCGGTCACATTGGGCTTAGCAATGGGTGGATACATCACTATTTACAAGTCGCTCCTCTACTAGATTGCACAGTGCCTGGGTTCTGGAATTGCCTGCTACTTGCTTGTTTTTCTCACCGGTGGCCTGGTAAGCAGGCCAAAACAAAATCTTTTTTCTGCTAAGAAAATCCTTCTCCTTGTGAAAAAGCATTCACAATAATCTTCTGTTTTCTTGTTTTGTGCGAAGGTAACACCTATCCATTCATTGGGATCGGGCGTCACATACTTGGAAGGGGTGATATGGGAGATTGTGTTGACGTTCTCGCTGCTGTTCGTAGTGTACGCAACGGCCGTAGATCCGAAGAAGGGAAGTGTGGGGCCTACGGCGCCTCTGTGCATAGGATTGGTGGTCGGTGCAAATATTATGGCAGGAGGGCCCTTCTCGGGAGCTTCCATGAATCCTGCTCGCTCATTTGGCCCCGCCTTGGCCAGTGGAGATTGGACGGGGTACTGGGTCTACTGGGTCGGCCCTCTCATCGGTGGCGCCCTCGCTGGTATTGTCTACGAGACAATCTTTGTCACTGAAACCTATTCCGTAGTCTCTGATCTCGAGGGATGAACAATTCAATAGGTTATCAAGGAAGTGGATTCAATGGATTCCTTCAGAGTGTGAGTTTATAGTTGTTTAATAATGTTGTGTTAGCTTTAATAATTTATAATTTATGCTGGATAGGTGATAGTTGATTCGTAAGATTAAAGCGGTTGTAGAAGTTAAGAGAGAAGATTTTAAAAAAATTATCATGAATCTTATATTAGTATCAAAGTCTTAATGAAAATGGATTGTGAGGAATGAAAGAAGGATGAATTATTTTATGTTGGAACTATTTTCAACTTTTATGTTTGTTATTGATTTAGAGTTGAAAGAAGATTTGATGGAAAATTAAATTTGATATAACGAATCTAAGCTTATTTTAATTATATTGAATTATTAAATGTTATTAATATTAATGGAGTTGATTTATGTTCATAGGTATTGAGATTATTGTTTTTGGCATTAAAAATCAATAGGATAAGGGAGTGACATGAAAAATGGTAAGGGAGTGACATGAAGAATGGTGTGAGGTTTTGAGATTATATTTGTTATTAATAAAAAAAATGACATAAACAATAGATAATATATTTTTATTTCATAAGTTAGATGTTGAAAATTACTACACTAATAATGTGAGGAGCTAAAACTAGCTAAAAAATATGTTTATGAAAAGTATATTTTTTTCATAAATATAAAAAATAAAGCAACCACATTGGAACAAAATAGTCTTTGGCATTTGGAATATAAAGTGTAATGCCCACATGTTCCTAGACCTTGGGATATCTAGTTTTTGACATTGTATTTTGACTATGTATTGCATGATATAGAGATAGTGCTTATGTATGTTTCTCTAAGAGCTTGTCAATGTTTTAGCTTTACTATTTTTATTATTAAATATTGTTGTGAGTGATTGTATGCATTGAATGTGTGAGATTCTTAGTTCCTTAATGTTGTGAATGATGCTTAGATTATGTTGTATGCTTTGAGATACTCATTTTATGCTCTCATGATTGGATTATTAGGGTTTTCATTCCATTTCTATTTATATATACATTTGATATTTGCCTCTATAGATATGTACATGTTTACATAGAGGGATGATGTTATCATTGTGAGGCTATTCTAGATGATTAACTAATTATCATATTTTCATTCGTATACATGATGGACATGACAATGTACCCATTAGATGATTATGCATTGATTCAACTACCATGTATATTGCAGGTACCCTTGATGTGTGCTTTGAGTATGCAAGTACATGGTTATTTCTCCAATTAAATTTTAGGTCGAAATTATTTTTCCAATGCTGGCTAAATAAAATATATCAATTTGGGTTAATGTGCTTGGTAACCTCTATTACACCTGATTTGAGTGCTAGATAAGTCCATAACTTTTGTTGTTATTGTTGTTTGATCTGAATTAGTAGTGATTTATGAATCCACATGTTGTGAATTTAAGTCTATAAATGCACAATTTCTTATTCCCCAATTGCTCTATTTATATTTTAAGGAATGAATCATTTTTTATAATGGTGTTTAATGCATTTTGGAAATTGAGAAAAGTGGGAAAGAAAGGAAATTTTCTAGTTGAAATCTTAGTTAATTATATTGATTTTATTGAAAGCAACTAACTATGACTTATTGAATTAAATGAATATTAATTTTGTAAGTTTAATGATAGCTTGTTATTTGAAATGATTAAATTGGCTCAAGGGCCTTATGTTATTACATAATTTTTTTTTAAAAATACATTGGAAAAAAATAAAAAAGAGAAAGGCTCCTAGATCTTGGTTGGCTACATATTCAACCAAAATTTAAATGGTATAGAGAATTTTACACCAAATTTTATAATGATCAATGAGGGTGAGTCATAAATGGTGTCTCAAAACTATAAAACTTGTAGTGTAGGAAAAGTACCCCTTTTTCACACTTAATTTGTGAAATATTAATAATGAAATGAACTAAATTATGCCTTAATTTAGCATTGTAATATGTGTTTTACATACTCACATTAATTTTAGGGCCTTATTAAATTAAAATAGACTGATTTTTTCCTTATTTTTGGTGCTGTAAGGTGTACCTTTACATTTTCACACTCATCTAGGGATTTATTAATTAATTGAAGTTAATTTTCCTTAATTGGCCCCTTCAATTCAAATCCAAGCCTGATTAATTACATTTTAAGAAGAGGAAAATCCAACATTCATTAATGCCATGACATAACACTTATCATTGGAGAATTTGTGTCCTAGGTAAGTGATTTAGGACCCATTCGTCCAAGGGCGAATGGGTCCTCACTTAGACCTAGGACTTAATTTTTTATTATATTTTTTATAGTATTTCAATGATTTCAAATGTATATTCACATGTTGGCTTGTGCTATTTGAATTTTGGGAAATTAATGTTACATACCTATAAATATAAGGTCATTTCACTATGTTTCACCTAAAATATTTTCATGAGATCAAGTTATCTTAAGAGCACTTTCAAGGGAGCGATTCAAAAGAATTTCAAGAGAAATTCAAGGAATTAAAGAATAGATTGGTTGAAGAATTATTGCAGCAATCAAGATCCTATTATCATGTCAAGTCTTCTTGCATTATGAATATTATTTAAGCTAATATGTTGATGTAGTGTTCATAATCCATTCAAGAATTCAAAGGCATTGTTTCAAATCAAGTTTCAAGAATAAGATCTGCATCCATTGAATCCATTTCATTCAAGTTGTAGATCTACATTCCAAGGTTCAAACAAGGGTTTGGTGAGTTGTAACATTTCTTTGTTCATTCATCATTCTTTCATGTTTCATTATTTCATTATAAGGTTTAATCACCAAAATGAGTTTTGACCAAGGAAAATCCCTATTCACCAACAACAAAACATTTTTCCCTCTTGATTTGTGTTTGTAGATTTTAGGTGGTTCAAGATCTCTTGAAGAGAAAAATTGTAAAGTTGTCAAAGTTGCATTTGTTGTCATCATTGTTGTAATTTCATGAAAAAATCACCTATAGGATTTATTTTTGGTTGTTTGATTGTGAAAATTGGGGAGCTGGGAGTGCAGACATAGTTGAAGAGAACCCAAAAACCATTTTTATAGAGCCTTGTCTAGGACCCATTTGCCATAGAGTGAATGAGTCCTTAGTTATCTTTGAAAAACACTTTTGGCGACTAGTACACATCATTTTCCCTTTCTTAGATCCGCATTTTAATTTCTAGTTCCATCAATATTGAGCTTAATCCCCCAAATTCAAGTTATAGGTTGAATTTTGGAGCTAGTTTTCTATTTTTAATCTTTCTCCCCAAAGTGTTGTTTAATTAGGACCCCCATCCTTACAAAATAAAGGAAATTTTTAGATTCATACTATGACTTGAATCACCTTTTGGTTAACAATCCTTTCATTGTGTGGATATCATTTCCTAATGAAATAGTGGAAGATAGGTCCATCAAACCCCTTTTTTCATTCATTCCCATTTAATGAACCCCTCTATTTTTCTTCATTTCAATTTGGTGAACCTGAGTTTAGATCATTGTGATTTTCTAATTTTGGAATCCATTTTCACCCTAGATTTAGATATTGCATTAATTTTTTTTTCTTTGCATTGCATTGAGTCTCATTTAGGGTTGTTTAGCTTGCATTAGTTTGTATTTCATTTAAGGATTTTAGGATTGCGTCTTTGAATTTTTGAAATCTGTAAAATACAAAAAATAGTCATTTTTCACATCATTTACATAACAATGCATCATCATTCACTTGCATTTGAAAATTGAAATAAAATTGCATATCAAATTGGGTCTCCTAGTTTGTCATTTTATCATATTTTGCACTTGCATTCAACATTAATTTCATAGAAAATTTAAACTGTAACTTATTATTTTTTATTAGAATCTAGACACCATTGGAATCATCTTAGAAATTTGTAATAATATTTTTAAAAATGCTAACCTAGGACCAATTCACCCTTGGGAAAATGAGTCCCTGATCAAGGTCATTTCGTGATTTTATGGGCATTAAAACATATGTTTTTGTATTCCATTTTGTTGTCTTTAGTTTTTTGTTTCAGTTTACAGATTTTTGTTAAGTGAAATTGATCATATTTAGCTTCATTTGATTAATTTAGGGCAATGTGTGATTTAAAAATTTCATTTACAAGACATCATTTTCAAATTTTTGCATAGTGTAATTAGAAAATTACCTTGTTTAGAATCTAAAAATTGTATTTACATATTTGCATTCTAGGTTATTGCATTGCATTTCACCCTTCTTTCTATTTTGGGATTACATTAAGTTTGTGAATCTTGTATGAAATTTACGAATTGGTGTCTTATTAGCAATACTCTTGTGAGATGTAGCTTGAGACTCATGTTAGATCTTGTGATGCACCATTCGTTGTGGATCTTGGTTTCTCCAACTCTTTCACTAATAGTGTTTATAATCAACCCTCTATGGATCATAACCTCCATACCTCATTTCCAATGACTTCCTTACCTACAAACAATATGCATGATGTTGCTAATATCCTACAAGAAAACATAAGAAGGATGGATGAAGAAATATAACAATTCTAAAATCTTGTGAGTCTTGATGTGGTCCCTATGCTAGATAACATAAGAAAGATGCTTAAGAATGAACAAGGAATACAAATTTTTCATATATCCTCACTTAAATCCTTAACAAGAACTTTAAAAATAAAGAGAATGATAATATAAAAACCATAGTCAACTTTATTGATGCTAAACCTCGTAAGGGCCCAACTAAGATGTCACTTGATATTATTTTCTCACAATAAGACATACTTAGACATGCACACAATGGTCCTCTTTACATAGCTGAAAGAATCAATGACAAGACTATTAGTGGGATATTAATTGATCCCGTCTGTGTAGAGAAAGTGACCATTGAAAAATTCCTATCTATGTATGAACTCTATCAAGATACATATGCAAAATTGAAAGCATGGATCAAAACGCATAATGGTTTTGTGTGCCCTACGATTGGCTCAATAAATCTCCCTCTAAAGGTTGGAATGAAAACATTAAATTTCTCATTCACCAGCATCACGTCGTTGGACCAATTTCATGTGAAGTTAGGCTATCCATGGCTTTTCTTCATGAATGTCATCCCATCGATTGTGCATAAATGCTTAAAGTTTCCATTTTGCAATGCAGTTTTTACCATGCATCATAGTGGCTTTAATCATGTGTCTTCCAGTGGAAATTTTTTATTGGATTTCTTTTGGCCTAAGCCTATTGAACCTATTAGAACCTGAGAATACTTCCTTTTCAAATCCTATCAAAATTTTAAGGAAAACCACATAGCAGAATTATCCCTTAGCAATATGCCTCAACCCATGATTGAGCCACCCATTCTTGATGAAACCATGATTGAACCAAAAGCCCTTCCAAACATCCAAGACCCACCTATGACAAATCATTTACCTATTTCATATAAGAGACCATGAGATAACTAAAAAAATCTTGTTGCACCTACTAAAGTCAAACAAGTTTACAAAGCTAAATAGAAAGTGGTTGAACAACCTCCTATGGTTCCTTCTGTTCCTCTCTTAAGTGAAGAAATGGTTGATAAACCTACTCCTACACAAACACAACTTGAAAACCACATGAAAAGAAATCAAAATGCTAGAGAGCATAGGGATAGACATCATGCTATTGCTCGTTTGTTACATGAATAAGAAGAAAAGAATAACATAGAAAATCAAAATCTAAAATTTTCTCCAACAAGGCATGATGCCTCTCCACCAATGCCAAAACATAAGAAAACTTCTATGGATCTTTTTATTAGGCATCCCATTGTGATTAACCTGGATGATGACATTGAAATTGCTAAGATTGATGAGGAAGTGTATAATGAGCTAAATCAAATGTTTTCCTCTTCTATGAATTTAAATGATGATTCTACTAATAAGAGTGTTAAGCTTGGTGTGTTTCCTAGTTTGAAACTTGATGTTGTCCCTTTGGCTAGTTGTCCTCCTTCCATAATATTGAACAAGATTGGGACGCAAATGACTTGCTATAGGTTGACTTGCATGTTCCTTACTAGTATTTTACTTTGTTTTCTTATGCATGTTTCTTTGTGTGATTGCATATGCATAATGTAACCCCCCATACTATTCTGTTTGATGTATCTATCTCTTTATGTGCATTCCTCTATGTGTATCTACATTCTTCTATATGTCGTAAACATTTATCTTTTCATTTGTCTTTTTTTTTTCCTTTTAGGGATGACATAAGGTGTCGAGACATTTAGGTCTCTTCCATGTTGATCGAAAATATTTTTCTTTGTTTTCACACTCCATGTGTCATTCTTCCTGTTCTGTGAATATTTGGGGAATGATGACATTTTCAAGCTCTATAGTCACATTGTAGCAAAGATATACTGACCTCGAATTCATAGATCCCTTATGTGTTTGTGGGGGAAAACCCTTCCCCTTTCATGATGTAGTTTCATTCGGGAACATATGACTTGGCATAGGCCTTTCTAAATAAGCTCTCATGTCTTCCTTATGGTTAGCATTGAATATTTTCTACTTTAAATCTATTTCTCACAAAAATGGTGTTAGTAATTGATTTAAAGTGGGGACATACATCGACACTCATGTTTCTTTGGGTGATTTTCTTTATTCTTGTGATATGTCCCTTTCTTGGTTGTGTTAGTGGGTTTGATATCCTCTGAGGGTGTGATATTTCTTAACGTACAAATTTCCTCTTAGTGGTGATGCTACGCGTTGCATTCCCTATGTTGTGATTCTCTTATTCTAGACTTTTCCTCTCTTGGACACATTAGGCACGATGATCCCTAAGAAGAGACCTTACATGAACTAAGTGAAGTCCCTTTAAACAAATCATTACCTACAACCATGCTCATAAGTGTCTAGCATAATACAACTTGTTTACCTTGTGAAGCTCAAACCCCTTTTCAAGTCCACCAAGCATAACACACCTTGCTTGCTAGTATAGCCTTGCCCATGTTCATGAGTGTTTAGCATAATGCAGCTTGTTAGGCCTTGTGAAGTTCAAAGTTTCGTATTATGGTGCCTTATTAAAGTTGTCAAGAGGATAGCTTTGATATGGTATGGGAGCCTAATTAGATTCTCTCATTTGTTACTCGTTGGGGGCTCACCTAGTGGATAGCCTAAGGTTCCATTAGCTTGTGTGAGCATGTGTGTTTTTTGCATAGTGGACATCAAGTTTAGCTTGTGAATGTATTGGAAAAACAACCTAGACATGATCCACATCGAGTTGGAAAAATAGTCAAAGCTTGATCTGCCTTCCCTTCTCTTAAAGGCTTTGATTTTGTATGATTGAGTATCTTTGTCATTTTTGCATACATATGTGTCTTGAATGTCTACTTTAGTGTGAGTTTGCACTTGTGCTGATCCTCTCACTAAAGTGGGGACTAAATGTAGTGTAGAAAAAATTACCCCTTTTCACACTTAATTTGGGAAATATTAATAATAAAATGAACTAAATTATGCCTTAAATTAGTGTTGTAATGTGTTTTTACATATTTGTGCATTAAGTTTAGGGCCTTATTAAATTAAAATGGACTTAATTATACCTTATTTTTGGTGTTGTAATGTGTACCTTTACATTTTCACACTCATCTAGGGATTTATTAATTAATTGAGGTTAATTTCCCTTATTGGCCCCTTCAATTCAAATCCAAGCCTAATTAATTACAATTTTCAAAGAGAAAAAGCCGGCATTCATTAATGCCATGATGTAATATTTATCATTGGAGAATGTGTGTCCTAGGTAAGTGACCTAGGACCCATTTTCCCAAGGGAAAATGAGTCCCCACTTAGACCTAGGACCTAAATTTTTATTATGTTTTTGGTGATATTTCATTGATTTTAAATGTATATTCACATGTCAGCTTGTCCTATTTGAATACAGGGAAATTAATGTTACATACCTATAAATATAAGGTCATTTCACTATGTTTCACCAAAAATATTTTCATGAGATCAAGTTATCTTAAGAGCACTTTCAAGGGATCAATTAAAGGAATTCAAGAGAAAATTTATTGAATAATTATTGTAGAAATCAAGATCCTATTACCATGTCAAGGTCTTCTTGTATCATGCATATTATTTGAGCTAATATGTTGATGTAGTGTTCAAGGTCCATTCAAGCATTCAAAGGCATTGTTTCAAATCAAGTTTCAAGATCAAGATCCACATCCATTGAAACTATTTCATGCAAGTTGTAGATCTACATTCCAAGGTCCAAACAAGGGTTTGGTGAGTTGTGACATTGCTTTTTTCATTCATCATTCCTTCATTTTTCATTATTGCATTACAAGGTTTAATTACCAAAATGGGGGTTGACCAAGAAAAACCCCCATTATCCAACAACAAAATATTTTCCCCTCTTGATTTTTGTTTATAGATTTTAGGTGGAAGATCTCTTGAAGAGAAAAAATGAGAAGTTGTCAAAGTTGCATTTGTTATCATCATTGTTGTAATTTCATGAAAAATCACCTATAGGATTTATTTATGGTTGTCCAATTGTTAAAATTCATGATTTGGGAGTGTAGACATAGTAGAAGAGAACCCAAAAAATATTTTTACAAAGCCCTAGCTAGGACTCATTTGCCATAGGGGGAATGAGTCCTCAGTTAGCTTGGAAAAAACACTTTTGGTGATTGGTACGCATCATTTTCCCTTTCTCAGATTTTGCATTTTTGTTTTTGGTTCTATATGTATTGAGTTTAATCATCCAAATTCAAGTTATAGGTTGCATTTTGGATTTAGTTTTCTATTTTTAATCTTTCTGGACCCTAATTATTGTTTAATCAGGACCCTTGTCCTTGCAAAAAAAGGAAATTTGCATATTCATACTTTGACTTGGCTCACCTTTTGGTTGACAGTCCTTTCATTGTGTGGATCTCATTTCCTAATGAAATAGCGGAAGATAGGTCCATCAAACCCCTTTTCCAATTCATTCCCATTTGATGAATCCCCCTATTTTTCTTTATTTCAAAACTTTATTTGGGAAGAATTTTGGTGAATTTTTTAATCTTTTTTCTTATATTACGAACAAAATTATAGTTCTACTTGCCCATATTGGATCAAATTTTTAATGAAATGGTGTCAAGTATTTATGTGTTTCAATCTAGCATTAAACATATATAGTTTTTTTTAATTACACTAGTGTCACTATTATCATAAAAAATAGTAGTTGGGTATTTTTGCAATAGATGTAAATCCTCCAAAATCCTTTGAATCTACATGACTTGTCAACTTCCTACTATGACAACAATAAATTTATCTTTAGTTGAAGATAAAGCCACAATTTATTTCTTATTATTTCTCGAAGGTACAACTCTTGATTCACACAAGACAATGCAACTAGATTTTCATTTTATATCAACTATTGAACGATTCCAATCAAAAAAATTGAAGCCAATTGCTTCAAATTTTTTAGTGGAAGAATAATATCTACCAAAAATTTATGTACCACTCAAAACCCTTAATATTATTTTGGCAACATGCCAATACATTTCATGTGGATCATGTATGAACTAAGAAAGGAGACATACAACATACATAATATCATGTCTAGAACTAAATCGAGGTTCATAAGGATCCCAAATAAACTTATATATGAAGTAGCACCCACCTTGGAACTTGTAACTTCCTTAGTCAATTTATCACTAAGTGTTGAGGGAGTTGCAACTATAGTACATGTCATCATTTTGAAAAATTTCAATAAATATACTACTTAATTGGATTGAGAGATGAATATACCTTCTAATTACTATTGCACTTCGCAATAAATAAAATAATGTATGAGTCCTAAATTTTATATTTCAAATTCTTATTTTATTTAAGCCTAAAACTTCTCCATTAGAGTTTTTCTATTACCTATATAAATAAGATCATCAACATAAAGGTGCAAACAATGATAAGTTTATTATCAATATTTTAACATACAATGTTGGATTTAAGTGCATTTTTATCAAAATACTTCTTCAAGAAATAGTTATCAATCCTTGCATACTATGCACAAGGGGCCTACTTCAACCTATATAGAGCTTTCCTCAATTTATAAACCAATTGTTCTTTTCTTGGAGTTTCATAGCCCATGCATTGTTCCACATAGACTTCATCATACATATAACCATTATGGAAGGTGTTTTTTGCTTCCATCTAATATACAAGCCACTTGTATTATACAAAAATTGCTACGATAATCTTAATGGTATCAAACCTTGCAATTGGAGTGAATTTTTTTGAATGATATACTCTAGGTGTTCGACCAAAACTTTTGGAAACTAATATTACCTTGTGCTATTTCATAGAACCACCAACATGGATTTTTACCTTGTAAATCCATTTGACAACAACCACATATTTATAGTTTAGAAACTGCACTAATTTCAATGTATTATTTTTATAATTGCTTACATCTCTTCGTTCCTAATGCATCAATCTATAGTTTCTTTTTCACAACCTCTTAATAAATAGAGAATTCACCTTGAATTTTATTAAACAAAAAAAATTAACATCTTGGTTCATATTAGTACTCTAATAAATTTCCATATCTTTCTTGAAGATTTTGAACTTGATGCTAGATCTGAACTATCCCATAAATTTGTGCTATTAGGAGGTCTTAGTGAACTTGAGGTTGAATAACTTGAACTTCCACTTAAGTGTGTGGGGAGAAGAGGAACACTATACTCTTTTATTGACAATAATAATGTTCATTGGACTACCATTTTTGACTTCGTTGTTTGTCTTCTTGTATGTAATTAAATGTAGTTGTGATATTGGTGAATATGATTGTGTCATTATGTTCACTTTTAATTTAAAAGTCTATATAGTAGATTCCCTTCCTTTTCTTCTATCAAAGTA
This sequence comes from Sequoia sempervirens, assembly GCA_007258455.2. Taxonomy (NCBI): domain Eukaryota; kingdom Viridiplantae; phylum Streptophyta; class Pinopsida; order Cupressales; family Cupressaceae; genus Sequoia; species Sequoia sempervirens. Next base: position 67,206 of record VDFB02108071.1, read on the forward strand.
GTTTGGGCTTATACATATTTGATTATTTTGTGATTAGCAGATCACCATTGTATATTATAAATTCCTTCATATAGTATTGGATCTAATTTGAAGTATGCATGTATGAGTGATTTAGTAGTTGTAGATTGTATATTTTGTGGATCCAAAAAATAAGAGGTACAGTTCATGTATTATTTGCAAAGTTCGCTACAAGACATCATGTTCAAATTATCATGTTGTAGTTAGTGTTGAAGACACCTTGAAGGATAAAGTAATGCCATAGGATCCAAATCATGTTATAGTCAATGTTGAGAGACACTTTGAAGGGTATTGTGATGACAAACAAGCTAGGTAGAGAGGAGACAATGTTGGGATTTTTCCACATGAGCTAACACTAACATCTTCACTCTTGCTCAATAGCTTTTTGGTGGTTTCCCTACTTCAAATTGCAAGTATCCCACACACTCTACCAACTTCTAGATTATTTTCTATGAAAAGAAGAGGTTTAATTTTCTTTCCAAAAGAAATTATGGTGGAAAGATTGCTATGTGAACTTCATCTTATCTGTATGTTGAAAGAAAGTATTTAATATTTTTTTGTGTGAAAAGGTATATAGGCCATGAAAAGATAAAGTTGTGTGTGAAAGTGTTCTTACCTTTCAATTTCATGTGAAATTTTATGTTCTTTTAAGACTTCATCTTTTCAAATATTTGATTTCTATTTATAAACTTATCATCTTTTAAAAAATAGTAAGACTTCATCTTTTAAAATATTTGATTTCTATTTATAAACTTATCATCTTTTAAAAAAACTATTTTTTAAGACATTAATGCTTTAAAAACCTATGTGAAAATATTTTCTTATTAAAAAAAGAGAAGATATTTATGATTATAAAATAAGAGTGCATTAAATGATTCATTGTTGGTTATATCTAAATATTGAATTTCTTCGAGTGCACACAATTATACGTACTTATCCATAGAGAGAGAAGTCAAACACACTTGTACATATATTTTGATGGTTATATTCTCAAGTTGCAAGGTGAAGGAGATGGACCCTAACCATTGACTTCTACAAACTATACTATTTTACAGTCACGCTCTCCATATATACACTATTTTACCCTATAATGAGATGGACATGACAATGAAATGGTATGCCGGCTTTCACTGTACATGTCAACATTACCTTTCACAGGCAGACAAAGCGCACGCTGCAGGCCAAATCAATATCAATAATTCTTAATTAATATATATATATATATATAGAGAGAGAGAGTAATGATGATCGTTACATGGAAAGATTCATTTCAGCCCAATATTTCATTTGCAGCGGTAGGCAACGACCCAGGCAAGAGAGCCTACTACTCTAATTCTCAGTATATTCCTCTCCAAGAGAACCTACTACTCTACTTCTCAATACATTATTCTCCCAACTCTCTTTTTTTTTTAACTGAGAAAAAAAAGATATAGATTTCTAGATTTTTGTTTAAATAACACGTTTTGATTAATTTGTTTAGATAATTGAGTCAGCAGAGAATGGAAGGAGCACTTGAAAAATCTTCTGATTTATCTATAATGACATTTTTATCTCTGAAACCTATTCCAGAGTACTTCCTGTTCTGGAGAGATAAAACACTTTAATAGATTGTCAAGGAAGTGAACTTGAAGAATCCACTCTCATAATCTCTTGCTAAATGACCTTTTACTCTTCATATTTTATATAGGAAGCCACTGCTCTCACAAGTACATTAATAGGCCTTTCCCCACCTCTTCGTATATAAGTTTCTTCACTCTTATCAAGAATTTTCCTATACCAGCAATCTCGCTCAGGCTGCAGCGAGTCTACTGATAGAGCTTGACAAGTTATGCCATTATTAAATGATTTGGAAAACACAAAAATGTAAACAAAAAGCTTTGGAAATAAAGTGTATATATATTTAATTCATTAATTTATTATAGGAATTAAATTTGATTCCATATATTTAAACATTAAATTATAGTTAGAGATTTATTCTTTATTCATAATCAAATTTAATAATGAATGTTATATTGAATATCTTTATATTTGATCTATCAATTGTTAATCTCTCAAGCATTAATCCTTAGATTTTATGGATTGTCAAGCTTTAAATTGAGTTTCATAATTCTCAATAGTATTGTCAATGAGCTCTAGCATTTCTTTTGTGAGTACTCCAACAAGATGACAATGTAAATGGAGGCACCAATGTCTATCAATCATTTTTTAAATATATGATCACTTTGCCTATGACTGATTAAAGATAAGCTTATGCCTTTTATGGA
>VDFB02108072.1:0-24902 GCA_007258455.2 Sequoia sempervirens
AGAGTGTAAAACTCTTCTAGGCTTACGTCCATGTCAAGGTTAAAAGAGAAGTGATTGTTGAATTTATTTGTAATTTCTTGAAAAAATTTGATACTAAGAGGCAATTGAGAAAACCAATCCATAGCAGGACCTGTTAGACTTCAGGGGAAGAGGTGCATTAAATAAGAATCATTGTAAGCTACCTCCATACACATGACGTTAAATTCTTTGACATGGTCCATAGGAATTCCTCTCCCTTTGTATTTATCAAATTTGGGGATTTCAAAGTTGGGAGGGAATGATACCATTATGATGTTTCGATCAAGTGGATAGGGACATAGGTTCTATGTATGGGGATTCTTTGTCTTACCCATCTGAAGGTCCTGCATTTCTTGTGACAACACCTGAAGTTGTATGGGGTGTATGGTGGTGTGATATTTTGTGAAGGTGATTGGGGTATTGATGTATATGTTCCTAACGTGTTTGTATTGATGATGTTTTGTTGAGGATTATAGTAGGAACTTGGTTGTTTTTGTTGTTTTTGTGCATACTATTGATTTGGTAAGGCTTGTTGTTGAGCTTGTTGTTGTTGTTGAGCCACTAGGGCTTGTTGTTGGGTCTATTGTTGTTGTTGTGCTACTAAGGCTGCTCGATGCACTTGATGTTGTTGTGCTAAGGCTGATTGTTGTGCCATTAAGGCTGCTTGTTGTGCCGCTAATGGTGCTTGTTGTGCCACTAAGGCATCTTGTTGTTTTTTGTTGTTGTTGTTGTTGTTGTTGTTATTGTTGTTGTGTTGCTAGGGTTGCTTGTTGTTGTTGTTGTTGTGCTATTAGGGCTGCTTGTTGTTGTTGCTACTATTATAAGGCTTGTTGATATGCTTGTTGGTCTTGGTTTAAAGCTAATGCATGTGCTTGTAGTGAAGGATCAGGAGGTTTTTGAGATATCTATGATGGGTTTTTAGTGGTGATATTTTGAGTGGGTAGCAGATTGGTGATGGGAGGTTGGGGTTTCCCTTGGTTTAACATTTCTTGTAAGATAGTGGATTGAGGTGGAGGAATGTAAGTTTGAGGTCTCATTTTATTTTTCCTGGTAAAGGGGATTGTGGGGAAAGATGAGCATGGTGCCATTAGATTATGCAATGCAAATGACACACTAGGACCTTGATTCCATAGATTAAAAATGTTTCCTTGTCCCATGTCTTGAAGATTTCCTTGTGTTAGGGATTTAGACATGTTATTACCTAGATTTATGGGATTTGTTACTAAGGGATTGTTTGGATGTGGGTTGATGATGGACGGGATAGATGGGTTTTGTGAAACCAATCATATGGATGAACTAGTTGGAGGGTAGGATAGAGATGTCCCTTCTTGTATTAAGGGTTGGCTTTGTGTGAGGGTATTTCCTTCACCATTTGGATCTACTTCTGACACTTGGTCCATACTACTTTGCATAATGTTGGGCACACTTGTGGTACATGTGGGGATTGATGAAGAGGGGTGTCCTCGAAATGTGGAAGTTGTGGTGGAGTAATGAATTATAATTGGTTTATATGGTTGTTTGGGATCTTTTGGAACAGGAGAAGCACCAAATGTAGGTGTCCAAGTGGTCGCTTGGGATGGGTTATTGGCTTCAAGAGTTCCCACAAGTGTGTTGCTTTCAAATGGAAGGGTATGGCCAAAATCCTTAGCAAGACTAGTTGTAAGGCTAGATGTTGATGTTTCATTTAGCCTGAGGCATGGAGTTGTGAAGCATTGTGTCATATTTTATGCAACAAATGATTGGGAGATAGGAGCTATACTTCCCAAGGCTTGATGTTCCATGATTTCCTCCCTAGTAAGTTCAAATGGATTTTTTGTGATATCTTCTATCTCATATGGCCCTGATGGTGATGAAGTTTGTTGTGATGGAGTAACGTGACTTCTTGGATCAAATTCTAAAGGAGTTGGATCACTTGAGGTAAATGTGACTTTGGTTTTCTCCATGGTTCTCTTGTTTTGTGATCTCGTCTTTACCATAAATTTTGGGTCACCTCTAGGAGAGTTATGTTGTGATTTGTAATGTTTGAACTCTCTAGTTGACTCAAATCTAGGTAAAAGGGATGCTCTAAGTCTTTTTCCTACAATTATGATAATGGGTGATGAAAAGGTGGGTGATGTTGGCCTCCTACAATGATTTAACAACTAAGCTCTTGCAGTTGTGTTTTAGATATTGGACATCTAAATTCAATAGCTATTCAATCATCATGATGGTGCATTTAACTTGTCAACCAAGGGACATGAACTTGAAATGGGTCAGCACAGTATGTGCACTAGGAACTCAAAGTAGCCATTTCCATTCTACAACTATACTAAGACACAATGTTAAAAAGTAAATTGCTTGGCAAGGAATAACATAAATGTTGAACATCAACCAACAACTATACTAAGCTAAAATGCATAATAGAAATGGAAATATGAGCAAACAAATAAGAAACTACTATGTTTGCTTTGGTTGCAGGAACAGTCACAAAATGGAATTCTAGTGGCTACAAGAATAGTCAGTGCCAAATTCTTAACTAATTACTGAATAGAAAGTAATAACTCTACTAAACTAAGCTAAAGGATGGATTTCTCACCAAGTGGACCCCCTTGGATAAGTATCCTCTACTACTAATGAAAAATTAGATGCACAAACTCGGAACTTCATTTTATTCGTCAAGAAACATGAGTACCATAGAGCAATGTAACTATATTACTGAAAACCAAGAATGCAAGTACAATATCAGATCATGCAACCTCCTGAAAAGGAGCATCTGATCCTTAGTTATACTACCAACTAAGAAGGGCAGTCAACTCCATGAACTAGGAGGATGCCACTTTAGGGAAAGTAGAGAAAATGCAGAGGCAGTTACGCGCACATGGAATCTGGTCAGATGTACCTATAGATTTAGCACAGCAATAACGCCAATATTCACTCAACAACATTAAAGTCCACTACAAGGTAGTTACATTCGATGTGCATGGGGAATCTCATTCCATCGACCTCCTTTGACCTTTGAACAATTCCCTTGTTGGATGTTATGGTGCATGCCCAGCTGGTGGTGTCTCTCAATTTAGTATCCTCAAATTATATCTACATGGAAATGTTAGCATGCACAATAATCACATATATATAACTGCCTTAAAGAAAATTCATTAACCACATGAAAAATTAATATAGAGAGTCCATATAACATGCCAATGTCATAAAATATTTGGAGAAATAAGATTAGGCCCAATGTTTATAGTTTGAGGAAATATCATAAGAAATATCAACACTTAAAATCAAGGTCCATGAAAACTTTAGCAAGTAAATTATAAATTCTACCAAAAATTAGACCATAAACTAGGCTCATCACTCCCCCCAACCTAAGGTTTTGTTGGTCCTCCAACAAGGGAAGGGTTATTCTTTTGCTTGGTCAATGCTCTAAAATTTGCAACTGACAATTGTCCTACATCAGTGTTTGTTGTGCGTGAATCAAGGTCCCAATAGAATCCTCCCAATCTGTCCAATCTACTCCATCGTTGTCTCTCTGCAGCAATATCGTAGTGGTAAAACCTGAATTTTGGTATGGGCCACATCAAAATGGGTGGCTGAAAAGTCAGGGGAAGCCAGAATCATCCTTTTGTCCTTCTAATCTATATATACTTGTCAATTATTTTGAGTGTTTCAACATAGTTTTGGATGGAATGAGGTTCAGCCTATTTTAGCTCATCGGTTAGGTTGTTCCATCTTTGTGAGAGGTATCTCTTCATAGTTTCCTCTTTTTCCTTTTCCTTCATCTCATACTCACTGTAGACTTCTTCTATCCAAGGCATAATCCTATTACCATAGCTAGGTCTGAAAAGCATTATGTACCATTCACTATAAATGTCCCTTGGATTCCTTGATTCAGCCTTGATGGCCAGAGGGATGTTGGATTCCAATTACTTATAAGCCCCGTATTGTTGTTCCAAACTGATCTCATTTTTTACCCGACATAAATGCCCTTAATTAGACATCTCCAACATACATCAGTGGATTCCAATCATGGTCTTGAGTCACAACATAATTATACAAATAAAACTCACATAGAAAATTCTTCATTTCAAGGGAAGCAATTTGATGAGCATTGAAAAATTCAACATGAGTCTCAATAGAAAGGTTCAAACCTGAGACAATTCTCGCCAACTTAAAAGAAAGATATTTCTCCTTCAAGTGCAAAGCATAGACCCTTGAAGGGGTCTTGCACTCTAAAATCTATGGTACCAAGGCTATCATATCATCCACATTCTTCTTCAAGGTGGCAATTTCTGCATTCTTATCTTCAATCTCCTCATCTTTCTTTTTAATTTCCTTCTTTAATCTGCAATTCTCCTTTTTCCATTCCTCTTCTCTTCTTTGCATCTCTTTCCATAAATGCATAGCTACCATGTGCATTGAAAAATTAGGGGGGTTATGCATTCCTACCATCATTTTTCCTGGCACTAATGCTTGCTCTTCATATAGTACTAATTGCAAGGATTCAAGTTGTCCCATCAACTCTGGTTACAGGGATACTAATTGTTCTCCCAATTCTTGTTGCAAGGCCTCTTATTCTTCTTCTTGTTGTTGCTATAGGATCTCGTGCTGTAGGATCTCTTGCTACAGGAAATCTTGATTTTCCCCATACCCTTGATTTTTGACTTGTTTTGCAATATCAGCAAGATCTTCCAATTTTATGTTTACTGTCATCTTAAATATATCCTCTTCTTCGACATTCACCTACCCCATTGGAGCTTTTGTGTCCCCCTATGATATTTCTTTATACTTAGGGCTTTCCTGTGGAGGCATACCAAAGGTTGCCCTGGTTGGTCTTGATTTTTTGGGAGGGACTCGTGTTTTTCTTTGGCGACAGGATGAACAGTGTCATCCTTCTGCTTCCTAGAGCCTGGTACTTCTTTTTCTGTCATTTGATTTTTAGCTTTTCCTTTTCTCATTTCTGACTCTCTCTTCCATGCCCTAGTTTTCATTAGGATTCCAATTGGAACATCATCATTAGAATCTGGAGGAGAACTTTCTTCATCTAAGTGCTCTATCCCAGAAGAGCTAATTTCTATGGTTTCTTTTGTTGCAGGAGGGTTTTCACTAGGGCCTGTGCCAGAGGTTGAAGCACCAAGAGTGAATTTAGACATGCTCAATCTCCTAATAGACCTAAGAGGTTGAGGTAAAACCCTAGGTTCTAAGTGCTCAGGTCTAATTTGATCATTTTTTATGAATTCTTCCCAAATCATTCTAGATACATCATGCAAAGACTTCTCAACTAACAATTTAATCAAACAATGGTGGGAAATGAAATTTTCCCTACCTTTCTAAGTCTCGGGCACCATGATTGAAAGAAGGTTGCATAGCACATTTGGCACATTCATCCTCCTCTTGTGCCTCATGTGATTCAAGAGTTTAAAATGCATAGAATGTATATTTGACTGGTGTCCTTCACAGGTGATATATTTTATGACATAAACAGCTATCTGCTTCCATGGCTTAGGCAGAGAGGTTATCTTCGCACCTTGTTTATCTATGCTCAATGGAGGGTCGCTTGGTTCTATAAATTCAGCCCTAGCTGATCTGGCATCTCTAGAAGCAGGGTAATCTTCACCGTTGGCCGGCAACCCTGTAACCTCTACAATTATTTAGTCGGTAGCCAATACTTCTAGCCCTTTTAATGTGGCTTTCCCTTCAGACAATGTCTAGGAGAATTCTAGTTCAATTCCTTCATCAAAACCATCCAGCTTCATGAAATAGTCTAACCATCCATAGTTTCTAAATTCAGCTACGTAGGGTGCATCCTACAATAATACATCATGCATCGTGGGTTCATTTCGAATTAACCCACCTCCCATTGTTTATAATCAAACAATCACTCAAAGGTTTCTTTCCTACAATTCTCATTTGAAACCAAATTCACCTTCCTACAACACTTGCCAAATTTCCAATGTCAATGTCGACTAAATTTTCCCTTTTTACCTTTTTTTGTAGTTTGAGATTGTGGCAGGGTCAATAATGGAAAGGAAGGAGTAATAAAGGAAAGCTATGATGGAGAGAAATGGAGGCAGTAGTTGGTGTCACCTCACACATGCGAGTCATCCTCTCACTCAGATTTCAAATTGGCTCAATTTAAATTTTGTTGACGTAGACCAGCATGGACTGACACGTGAGCAAAGTATTCACATCTTTTTCCTCCCCCCCAACCTAAATTTGGGCATGTGTCCTCACATGTGAGATGATGATTTCACAGGGGTAGGGAATAATGGCATGCTATGGTGAACATCCATATTAATGTACAATAATTAAATGGTTGCACTAAATACAATTAAGATATAGCAATTAATGCGCACATACCTGAATGTGTGAAGGATTCATTGCAAAGATTACGGAGAAATTACCGTTCACCTTTTTAGGAAATAAGTTGAGCAATTAATGAAAATGAGGTGGAATGAGGTGGAGTGGAATGAAGTGAAGTGATGGAAGAGAGAGAAAGGTGGAGATGGATGGGTGGATGGGTGGATGGGTGAAGAAATGGACTCCCACAAAAGTGGAAGTCTTTATTATGACAAGTCTATACCTTAATTAACCAGAAGGAGGGACACTAGGTCCACTTCCTTCGGCTGCAGGAAGCTTGGGTGCAGCATGCTGAGTGAATTGTTGCAGGAACTCCTCCTTGGAAGTTGGCTTGTAATACAATCTAAGGTGATGACCATTGACAACCAGCTTGAATCTAACTGGGTCAATAGTAGTGAGTTGTACAGCACCATTAGGGAATACTTCAGCAACCTCATATGGTCCTAGCCACCTCATTTGCAATTTTCCAGTATTGTCCCGATATCTGAAATCATAAAGCAATGCCCAATCTCCTGGTTGGAATTTCTTGTCCTTCATGGATTTATCATGCCACCTAATTCTTTGATTCTACACTACCTCTATGTGATGTAAGGTTGATCTCCTCATCTTATCGAAAGCATTCAACTGTACGATTCTTTCTCTTTGTGCCTCAGAAATATCCATCCCCAATTCTACTGTAGTCTGAAGAGTCTTATGTTCAAATTCAATGGGTATCATGGATGTCTTTCCATACAGCAACTCAAATGGAGTGAAGCCTATAGTTGTTTCCCAAGTAGTTCTATAGACCCAAATAGCTTCTCGTGATTTGTTTTCCCAAACCTTTTTATGAAGAGACACTATTTTGGTCAGGATGGCTTCAATCTCCCTATTAGTCACCTCAACTTGGCCATTGGCCTGGGGGTGATAAGGAGTAGACTTCCTGTGTCTTATGTTGTACTCATTGACCAGTGTTGCAACAAGGGTTGATATGAATTGAGCCCCTTGATTAGTCACTATCTCTCTTGGAACTCCATACCTTGTGAAAATCTCCTCATAAAGAAATTTTGCAACCTTGTTATCTCTTGCATGCTTCATGGCCTTAAATTCTACCCACTTAGTTACATATTTAGTGAAAACTAAGATATAATACTTACCATTTGATGGAGGATCTATGGGTCCTAGAAAATCTAGTCCCCATTTTTCAAATGGAGTGATTACTACCTGAGGGAAAAGTGGAATCTCATCATATTTGGTTGGTCTTCCCATTCTTTGGCATCTATCATATTTTATTGTATACCTTCATGCATCCTTGTGGAGTGTTGGCCAGTAATATCCTGTGCTCAAAATCTTCACAGTCATCCTCTTGGCTACAAAATATCCTCCACATGGTTCGTTGTGGTATGCATGCAAAATGTCATATGTCTCATCTTCTCTCACACATTTCCTCATGGCATGGTCTGGTCCAGTATAAAATAAACATCCAAAAATCCATGAGAAAGGAAAATATTTTTCAATGAGCGCCCTTCTCTCTTTTGGAGGGAAGTGAGGAGGAACTCTACCTATGACCAAATAGTTAGCTATGTCAACATACCAGGGTGTTTGTACATTGATGGAGAATAGATGCTCATCAAGAAAAGAGTCATTTATGGCCTAATTATCTTCTGATGTAGTCAACCTTGAGATAAAATCTGCAGCAACATTGGCCTTCCCTAGTTTATCCACAATGGTTATGTCAAACTCCTGCATCAACAATAACCATCTTGTCAGCCTACCAAAGATCAAAAGTTTATTCATGAGATATCTAATGGTTGCATGATCAGTGTGCACAAAGATTTGGTAACTGCTGGATAAAAATTGGACGCAGATAATGTTGTTCTTTATGGGAAACTCAGCCTGCTGGCCACTCCCTTTGCAACTAAACTGAGTGACCTCCGGATTTTAAAGAAGCCGGCTTCTTCTATATAATGGGTTTTGGAAAGGGAAAAGGAAGCAGATATAATGAAACAAATATTAATCTAAGGCGATGCGCCAAAGCTTACTGATAGGCACGATAAATCATAGACTCAAGGGCCTGAATGTCATTGTTATGTTTCAAAACATCGGGAACTTAAAGCATTAGCATAAACAATTCATCTAATTGACATAAAACAATATCGCATACATTCTCACTGCTAAGAAGAGTCATTAAGACATGATTTAGACCAGCAAGTTTGCATTCAATATATAGAAGTCTCCTCAAATGAAATGCTTAAGACAATAAAAGCACAATTCACAGTTTAATCAAGACATGAAAAACAGAAAGGCCGAACAATAGGCACAGTCTGAAAGTTTCTTGCGAATAAACATGCAAAAAAGGTCTGGCATCTCTTGCTAAAACCAGTATTCTTCCTAAAAATCTTGGACCATTTTCCCTCAACAGAGAGAGTATATATAGCCGGAGAGCAAAATCTCACCGCCTGGAGAGTTGTAACAGAAAGATTCCACAATCTCCCGTAATGATGCCTGAATAAGAATATTCCCAATGCCGTTATAAGAGCAGCCAATCATAGCACAGCATCCAGTTGGTTAGTTACAGGTGTGCCCTTTGTAATGATGGCAGTGGTCCCAACCAGGCTTCGAAATGACGAGTGCCACCCACCGCTTTAGAGAACCATGGCGAGCAGCAGTCAATGACACTATCCCGCTCGGCCATCACATAGCTTGCTTTGATAATCAATGTAAGGCACGTGGCAGCAAATCGCGGCCCGAATGAAAACTCCTCCATCGATCGAGAGCTTGCGGAGAAGTGACACGTGTTCAGGGGACTAAGGCTACTTTGAAAACGGGGAAAGGCCGGCGAACCGGTAGAAGACGCTGCGGTCGCTATTGCAGCCCTGATGGTGCTCTCTGCCCCGCCGTTGTTTTAAAACTCGACCGACACGCGGGAGCCGCAAAAGTAGGTCCCGCCAGAAAGAAAAGAAGGCCAATAGAAATCCTTTCGCGAGCCCGGCCGCAAAGATATTCTATTCTTTAGGGAAAGATTTATATTTCACCATCGCATAACGATGTGGGCCCCTCAATGAACCCTAGGAGTATCGGACTCTTATGGAAGGCTTAGCAACCCGAAGGAAACACAAAGCAACAGAAAATAAAAAACCCCGCAGGCGAGACACGTGGGCGCCTAGCGCAGCATCTCAGGAGCCGAACGGGGAGCCGCTTGCCGAAGTTGCGAAGCGAGGAATGCACAAAGTGAAAGATCAAAACCTGTCGGGAAGCCGAAGAAACGCGGAGACGCATAGGCCAACGCATGAATATGTGCAAAAAGGGGACCTGAAGGCAGCTGCTTGAAACATTATTTCAACAGCTTTTGGCGACTAACAGGGGCGTTTCGGATAAGGAACGGAGAACCCAAAAACTCTCTAGTTCCAAAGACCAGAGCCTTCCTCTATAGGGCAAATGGAGTTAGAGCTTTGAGAGTGCAGCCTGCAAAGGCACCCATTCATTTTCGGACGGCTTTGCCATGCTGCGCAAATTCTCTTGTGTCCCGCGGAGATCAATAGCTTCCTTATGAGGCAGCACGTCTGGCAGGCCAGCGCCTACTTGGATATGGAAAAGCAGCTGAGAGAGTGGATGAATGATTGCCTCAATATCTGCTGCTGTTGGGGGGCTGCCGAGTTCCTTGAATGCCTCCGGATCGTTCTCCTTCCGCTCAATAATCTCCGTAATCTACGCAGCCGTGGCAATAGTGTCATCCTCAAGAAATGGAGACGGCAATCCCAACCTGCCCAACTCAGAGAAACTCCCTCGAATGCCATCCAGCGCTTTGTTTAGAAAAGCTGCTGCTGCCTTAGTGCGCTGGAAAGCGGAGTGGCAATGAATGAATCTATTTGCCGTTTGAGCTACGGTGTCCCTATCTTCGATACCTGTCTCGGCGAGGATCTCGTCTGAGACCGAGTATAGCTTATTTAGCAAGTCCCTTGCCTCGGGCACCTTTTCCAGGATGAAACGCGGGAACTGTTCCATTGTGTCATGGGCCTCCTGATTGAGTTTTAATGCCTTGTCGATGAACCGGAGGGTAGGCTACAGATTTAGGCAGAAGGCTTTGATTTTCTCCCAGTGAGAAATGTACAATTGCCTGACCAGTGGGATGATATCCGGTTGGGCAGGGGCTGGTAGCAGGGAGGCCTTAAGCGAAGAAATCTCTGCGTCTCGTGAAATGAGAGCCTCGGCAAATTCTGCCTTCTTCTTCTTCTCAGATGTCCACAGCGCTTCATAGTTGTTCATTTGTTTCTGCCAATTCTGTTCAGCTCTAGAGTGGTTAGCCGATTGCTCTTCTAATGAAGCTTTTGCTTCTCGGAGCTCATCTTCTAGCTTGGTCTTCGTTTCTCGGAGCTCCACTTCTGCTTTGTCTTTCAACCTTTAATTCGCCTCAGACGGAGCCGATATTGTTCTTTTAGGGCGTTTATCTTTCACCTTCCGCCAATTTTGATCAGACTTCCGTTATGATCGCCTGTCTTCCTTTATCGATTGCCTTTGCTACCGCTTATTTTGATTCCCGAGTAATTTTATCACGTGGCTGGTTGGCTACTTGTCTTTGTAATTTCGCTCGAACTGTTTTCCTTATTATTGCATGCCTCTTTTCATTATCTCGGCTATTATCCGCTTCTTGCTGATTTTCCTTTCTAGAACACCTTTATCTTTTACCGCTTTGATTGCCGCATCTTTTCGAACCCGGGCTATCAGCCTTTTAGAAGTCGGAAGTGACCACCCATTGTGTCTCCTCCATGATTTCGACTTTATCTTGTGGCCGGGCTACCTTCATGTCCAGTCCGACAGCATAAATTTCATAGTCCTCTAGTTGCATTTCTCCCTGGGGCTTGTTTATCCTTGGGTACATAGTTGCAAACTTTATTCTCCCTGGGCGTGCTCATTACCTAAGCCTCTACTGCTCAACAAGTATTCGTCATCCTTTTGCCGTCACGCCTTCATTTTATTTATGCTTCCTTCCCACAATCTATCTGTGCAATGAACTCAGCTGGTGATGAAACCAGCCCACCTGCGAAGGGAACACTGGAAGGTAGGGCGTAGGGATAGGTAACTTTCATAGGCGCCCGCATTTGTTTCTTCTGGAGGGTGACGGTTTGCGGAGAAAAGTGTGGCACGTTCCATAGCTTAGCCTGGGGGTTATCTGCAGGGCTAGAAATTTGCAACGGCTGAACCGGAGATTCAGTCGTAAGGCCTGTTGGCCGAGGAAAAAGAGTCGCCGCCTGGGGCTCGGTTTGCTGTAGTGGGAAGGGATCTGTAAGCATCTCGAAAAAAGAGTGGGGGCCAATGGGAGGAATATTTTTGAAAAGCGAGGTGAGGAAAGTCTGGGCGGCAGCAGTAGGTGTTAGCATGCTCGGAGGGGTAATTATAATAAACTTTTTTGGGCTTGCGAATACTGGGCAAACCCCATGGAATAAGCTGGGCTAGAAACAGAGGGTGGAGGGCTCAGACGAATGGCAGGAGTTGCTAATTGAGCAGGGACGGACGTGAAAGAATGAGGTGTAAGAGAGGGAGGAGCGAAAGGTACCTGCTGATTGGTCGGCGGTGGCATCGGGATCATTCGAGACTCGCCCGCAACCTCTGACATTTGACTAGCAACGGGTGTTTCCCCTTCGGTCGGTTCATGTGAAACTGTCCCGATAACACTTTCCGTGCGTTGCCTTTTCGCGGGGGGACACTCACTAACCTCGGCAGTTAGATCCTTTTGATGGGGCACTAGCCTGACTGGTTTAGTGGCCCATGTGCATGTAAGCGAGCCCCTTGATATGTTAAAGCGCACATTAGTGCCCACATAGGCGGTATGCCCGGGGGCATCGCCTTCCTGCGCTGATATCACCGTCTCTTCCTCCTGCTCATCGGAGCCTTCTGCTTCGCTCTTGTTAGCACTGGAGATCGGGCTGGGATGGCCTTCATCCCAGTATCTTTCAAATTCCTGGTCGTCCTTCAATTGATTATAAGGAGCTTTCAACTGCCCTGTTTCCTGGTGGTATCTCCAGAAAGTTTTTATTTTTTCATCGCTCCATTCCTCGTCCACTTTCAACTTGTTAAGCATGCTGCGCTCTATCGGAAGGTTGTCCCTGGCCACGGCCACTAGAAAGTAGAACTTGTGCCATGGGCCCCTGGTGTCTGGCATAGGGATTTGTGCCAATTCAACCAGATCTTCATCTTTATCAGTCTGGTTATTTCGCCGCTTCTCCCAATATGGTCGGGGAATATGCGGCTCAGGTAGGTCATTGAAAGGGTTGTAATCCTACTTATCATTTACTAATACTAGCCCCAGGTGTGCCAGCTTGTCCCCTAGCAGCTCATGTGATTGCTTTTTGGCAAGCGTTATTGACTTGAAACTCTTTGGGCAAGTGAAGAATCCCTTCTTCTTGACACTTTCGCCGCTACAAAACATGAAATCAATGACGCATACCTGCCGGTAAACCTCCAGCGCGAGCACTCTATCGGTGATGCAAGCCGGGAGCAGGAAAGGCCTGCCAATAAAGCCCCTCATTCGAAGGATCGTGAAATCCTTGCCCAGGAACCAGTCACAAGCGGGGGTGTAGCCTTGCAGAAATCCAGCCTGCTCCGTGTTAAGCCGAACGATATCACCCTCTCTGATCAAATCATTCAGGACCGGGGCTATGAAATAGTCCGCGAAGGCATAGTAGTCATATGTTGCGGAAAGGTAGGGTGTCCATGTAGATACCGGCTTTCTTTTGTTCTGCTCGTCAAAAATTGATAGTGGGATAAATCGGGCGAAGAAATCCGGATTTTGATGCAGGAACATGTGGACCAGGTAGGAAAGAAATCTAAATTTCTTCTCCGCCTGATAATTCTCTATTTGCTGTATCATTTCTTCGACCATGAACTCGACAAAATCATACCAGAAAAGTTCATGCTGCCTGCGAAACTGTATTGCAGGGCCCAGCTGAAAAGCCTCGATCTTCTCATCGGAATCACGGCCGCAAACAAATGCCAGCATGGATATGGGGTCCTAGAGGTCATCGCGGAATGAACCGCGCAACAATGGGATGCTCGGTGCCTTAGCGGACACAATACCCTTCTTACTAGTCTCCTCTAATAGGAAATCGGAGCCGGTTCTCATCCTTTTCCATATCTTTTCCCCTTTGTTTGGGCGGAAATGTTCGATTTTCTCCTTTCTTGTCCTAGGGTCAGGAATGCATAACATATGCCAGATGGCTTCCGGGCCGATATGAACCCTTAAATTGCGACCCTCAATGCAGTGGGTCTTTGGATTATAGCGTTGAACAGCTGCGTCGACTACCTCCGGGCAATAGTGCACGAATGGGACCATGTATTGTGGAAGACCGCTATACCAGACTCTACTTGCCGTTGCCTTTTCCGCCGCTGGTGCTGATAACCTTGCGCAAGCCGCCTCTCTAAGAGATTTAGGGTTCTTAGCAAGCTTTGGGTCGTAAATATTAGCCCACTTTTCTCTAACCTTTTTCGGGTTATTCCACTCCTTGGGCCTCTCCAGCTCCTCTGTGTTGGGTCTTCTCACCTTCTGGGGTATACCAGGAGTGGCATACGCTACATCATCGTATACGTAAACCTCGGCCGAAGAACGAATAGCCGAATACAGTTCCTGGCTAATCCCTTCCTCTACTGGCTGAGCTGAAGATTCCGCCATTTTTCTTCACGGCAGAACTTGAAGGTTCTCTGGCCTTTGAATACGCTTGTACTGAAAATACAGACAGAAAACACTTCGTGCACTCTTTAGCTTTTGGAAAAAGACTTAGGAACAATAAGCGTTTTCATGCAATAAGAGCAACTTTCCTCAAGGTGGTAGGCGAGCGCGAGCCCTTTGCATTTAATTCGGCATGTACCGTTAACTCCACAACTCGTGCAAGATGAGCTGATTGCTTTTTCGAGGTGGCTGGATTTCATCATTGCTTTCAAAAGATCATGTGATACGCCCTGATTTCCTTGGAAATTGAGCTTGCAACTGGCCTTCTCACCTTGGGTTAGCATGTACCGGTAATTAATATCCCTGGCCAGAATGATTACGCCAAGCAAACGATCACCGCCTAAAAGAGATACGAATATCGCCTCGGGCTCTGGGATGTGCTTGAGATTTGACACCATAGCATACGGCCATACGTCCCTTCATCAACAAGTGCCACCCTTTTAAAGCTCAATTAATTAACTTGAGTTAATTAAGCATGCCTTGAGCCGTTCTACCACGCGTGTGCCAGCCCAAAACGTGAACAAACGTAGACTCGGCCCTCGAGATCGCGGCCAATATACATCACGTCGCTTACGGGCGGATTGGCATACGTCTTGTCAATTTTCTATAAATAGGCCAGTAGATAGCAAACATACGCACTTTGCGCCCAAGAAGTGATAGGCAAGTAGAATACTACAAAGCAAGTCTTTTCATAGGTTAGGTGGTGAGCAGATTTCGGTATTACTCAGCCGATTTAGGAATAGTGCTAGGAGAGATGTATACTCCTATCCGCCTAACCTCTTTCAAATCACAAACAGCGTTTGTAGGTGAGATCTCTACCAGAAGGCTCAAGAGAATGATGAAGAACAAACACTCGCTGGTTCTAGTAGCCATCAAGTGGGTTCTTGGCAAGGATTGTGTTGAGTATGAAGATAAGCATCGGGTGAACACCGACGTGTGCTCGCACTTTGTAGCATCTATGCTAGACATTTGTGTCCCTCGGCCGCTTGTATTGAAGCTAGTCAAAGAAATCTTCCCGAAGAAGTACCTGAATGGGCTCGGCGAGGTTGTCACCCATGCTGCGTACGGGATTGGCCTGCCAACAGCCGGCGACCTGCGCCGCTTTATCGAAGAAGAAGCTGTTGTCATCTGGCACCCATTCCTGAGCAGATTCTGCCTGTAGACCCGCGTTCAGCACCAGCAAAGGGTTACCCAAGCTCTTCACTTCCTGTTCAGGAGTTACAACGTGATACCCTTCTACGATGTAGAGTGGTATACTGACTTCAGGAACTTGGTGTATCCACCACCGACGACAGCCGCGCTTAATGATGCTGCCAGTGCCACCGAGGAACCTGTTGATGAGGAAGAAGCGGACGCTGTCTTGAATGCGTCGGTTGCTGCTAGCCACTCCTGCGGATAGATGGTCCCCTTGCCTTGGTGTTTGTTGATGTAACCCCCTGCTTCGTATCGGCCTAATAAAAGGCCAACATATATATATATATGCTCTAATACTTTGTATATTTTGAAAATCGACATTCATGCCATTTTCTAACTCAGGAACATGTATATAAATATATATGTTTCTTTTTGTTGTGAAATCTATGCTCCTGTTTGCTTCTGCGTGCAATTTTTCTGGGTTTTGCCAATCTTGTATGTTTTGTCTCTGTTTACGAGCATATTTTTTGCGTTTTAAGAAACTTCGGTGCTTTACCCATTAACGATGATAAGCGAATGCGTAGCAAGTCAATTGATTTTAGCAAAAGGATAGGCCAAAAACAGGAAGAAAAAAAGAAAAAACGCTATCTACAACTGTACAGGGTAGGTCTTGACGCTTAATGGAACAATTTAAGGTGAATCCCATTAACCGGGATTCCTAGAGGCTCTTGTTCCATATTTTCCAGCTCGAAGGCATTGTGTTGCATGCACCGAATGATTTTGAAGGGTCCTTCCCATAGGCTATCGAACTTACCATGCTGACCTAGCTTCGCAGCCCTGGCGCTGTATTTTAGCACTAAATCTCCACTTTTTAGGCCTTGGTCGGAAGCCTTTTTGTCAAACCACCATTTGACCACCTGTTGACGGCCTGTCATTGCTTTTAGGGAATTTTCCCTTTTTTCTTGTACCTCCAATAATTTGGCAAGCCGAACCTCCATGGCATCATTTTGTTCTATCTCAAGAGATTTCAACAACTGTATTGCCGGAATCTCCATAGAGATAGGTAGCAGCGCCTCTTTCCCATATACTAGCTCATAGGGCGAAGTCTTGAGGACTTGTTTAGGAGTTATGCGGTTGGCCCAGAGTGCTTTTCGGAGATTTTTGTGCCATTCCCTTTGGTGTTCTGAGCCCACTTTTTTGAGAAGTCGGACTAAACTTTTGTTTGTTGACTCAGCTAGGCCATTTCCCTGTGGATAGTAGTTTGAAGATGTTTTCAGGAATATGCCATTTTTCAATGCAAAGTGACATACCTTTGTGCCTACAAATGCTCTAGCATTGTCCGAAATGATCGTCTTCGGAGGGCCGAACCTCGTCACCAGAGCCTCGAGGAAATCCACAATCTCTACCTCCGTTGCCTCTTTAAGGGGAACAGCTTCAGCCCACCTTGTGAAGTAGTCTGTAGCTGTTAAAATCCATTTATGTCCCAAACTGGAAACCGGGTTGATCATTCCGATAAAGTCCAAACCCCATTGAGCAAATGGTTCATCCGCCATGATAGGTTTGAGGGGCATCGCTGAATTCTTCCTTCGGTCGGAGAATAACTGACATTTTTTGCAAGTCTTTACCAGAGAGTAGGAATCATTGAAAAGTGTAGGCCAGTAATATCCAGCCCGTAGGATCTTGATGGTAGTAGTTTTAGCGGAGAAATGTCCACCTTCGTCGCTATTGTGAAATGCGTCGAGGATCCTCTGCGCCTCCCCTGAAGTAACGCATCGTAGGAGCACACCATTAAAATTCCTTTTGAAGAGGACTCCTTCTATCAGCGTGTATTCGCAATTCTGGAGCCGGTAATACCTTCTTTTCTGGGATGAGAGGCCTGGCGGGTACTTTCCAGTTCGCATGAAGTTCATTCTATCTTTCAGCCAATCATCCTCCGATCCCGATCCGTTTATCAGGACAAGTTTTGACTGTTCCTCTTTAGCAGGCATCTCCCCTTCCTGTGTCATATACTCACACAGGCCTCTGCCTTTAATAGTCCTGGTGGGCCTGACCTCAATGTCATATTCCAGGATCTTGGTGATCCAATTAGCCCTTTTCTCTGTGATTTCTCCCTCCATGATGTATTCCCGCACACTAGAATGTGCGACATATACCAGGACTTTGCTACAGAAAATTAAATGGCGGAACTTTTTAAGCCCCTTTACTATTGCGAAAGCCTGTCTTTCAACGAAGTTATAATTCACCTCATATTCCTTTAAGGTTCGGGAATAGAACGCAACTAGATACTCTCCCTTTCCTTCTCTATCCTTTTGAGTCAGAACAGTAGCGATACTGGACTTGCTACTGAAAGCATACATTATAAAATCTTTATGTTGATTTGGATTGATTAACACTGGGGCTGATGAGATTGCTTCCTTGACCTTCTCAAATGCCTCCCTCGCCTCCGTTGTCCACTTGAAAATTTGATCCTTTTTCAGCATTAGGGTGATCGGCCTAATTATTCCTGCAAAATCGGAAATAAATTTACTGACAAAATTTACTTTGCCCAGAAAAGACTGGACACCTTTCTTATTCACCGGGAGAGGAAGCTCCTTTATAGCCTTTACTCGTTCTGGGTCAATTGAAATACCTTCCTTCGACACAACATGTCCTAACAGCTTACCCTGAGGTACTCCGAACACACATTTCCTCGGGTTTAAGGAAATCCTGAACTCTTGGCACTTTTGAAACACCAACTCTAGATGATCGAAATGATCATCTTTAGATTTGGAGAACACAGTAAGATCATCCAAATAGATTAGGATAATCTTATTGATCAGCTCGCTAAATGCGACGTCCATAGCTCTCTGGAAGGTTGCCCCTGCATTAGATAAACCAAAAGGCATTTTAGCATATGCAAACGTCCCCCACTTGGTGGTGAACGTAGTCTTGTGCTGATCTTCCTCTCTTACTCGAATCTGGTTATAGCCAGAGAAGCCATCCAGTAGAGAGAACATTTCCGATCCCGCGACAGTTTGGAGGATTGACTCCATAGAAGGCAATGGATAGTGGTCCTTCAGAGATGCTTTATTTAGGTTTCGGAAATCTACGCATAAGCGGATATCACCATTCTTCTTTCAGACTGGTACCAGATTTGATACCCAAGTACTATGTTTAATTGGGAAGACAATACGTGACTCAATGAGCTTGGTTAGCTCTTGTGCCATCAAGTCTTCAACTTTAGGGTTGACCGGCCACTGTTTCTGTCGGATTGGCTTCGCACCTTCTGTTAGCTCAATAGTATGTTGAATGATACTAGGATCATAACCTTCCAGATCATTGTAGGACCAGACCACTACTCCATATTTCTCATAGAAATTGATAAGCCTTTCTCTATCTTGCTGTGAGACATCTTTTCCGACCCGAAGGTTCCTGTCATCGGAAACCCGAAGATTTTCATAATCACCCTTTTTCGCCATGAACTTCCGCTTATCATTTCGGGCGTCACTACAATCAAAATTTTTTTCGAGAGTAACCAATCCTTTCGGAAGCTTATTTGACTTCAGCTGCATAATTTGTCCCTCGTAAGCCTCAACGATCTTTGGTTGGAGTTGATCAGCAAATTCCCCTGAGTGTTGAATAAACGAGGCGATGTGTTCATCACTCTCAAAGACTTGCCAACTTTGGTCATTATCGGGTATTGCTGGTCTAACAAGCACTCGCACTGAATCTCTGTTCCGAAGCAAATTGGAGACAGGATCAAACTAAGCACCGGTTACCGCCATGCGATCTGCATCACCATTCTGCGCTCGGGGAATGGTCAGGATGTTGAAAGCTTCAAAACTTTCTATAAGGCCCCAGATTCGATGCTGATAGGATCTCATGCGGATATTCTTTGCTACTGAGACTCCTCGAACCTGATTAACTACCAGTTCTGAATCTCCAAACACAATCAATTGCTTGACACCCATTCGTTCCGCTAGGCTGAGGCCTTGGACTAATCCCTCATATTCAGCCTCGTTATTTGAACAGGTGAATTGGAATCAGAAAGACCTCAACAACTTTTCATTCTGTGGGGATATTAGGCATATCCCTGCTCCAGCTCCAACTTTACTCCTTGCTCCATCAAAATACAATGTCCACAGCTCACTTGTTTAGTCATTGTCGGGTTCTTTGACGACCTTCGGAAGAACTTGGTCTTCGTCATAGATCACATATGTGCCTAATCCGGTAGCATGATAATTTCCGAAGGGATCATTGTCTATATGTTCACTCAACAGAGCATCTTCGTTATCACTTCGGTCTCCGTTGATCTTCTCCTCCTCTAGCAGTTCGACATTGTACATGTCTTGCTTGGTGATGGAGGTATGTACAGCTTCAAAGTTAATCAGGGCCTCATTCGCCACATGTTCGGAATGAAGAGCCTCCGATTCTATCTTCATCTTCATGCCATGCTTGGTTCTAAGTATTAGATGTGACCAATCTAAAGACAAATAGCCGCCCACCTTTGAAGTAAACTCTCGAGAAAGGCAAAGACCAAACATTGGCGGAACATCTATGATCACTGTGTCTTGCGGGACCGTGATACTCGGGCAGGCAAATAGAGTCAGCGGAAGTGCTTTGATGACACCCACAGTATCAACCTTATTTCCATCTAGCTACATAACCCCTTTCTTCATAGGTTCGTAGCTGAGTCCCAAGGCTTCGGCTATTAGTTTTGGCATAACCGTGGTACTAGCGCCAGAATCAATCATAGCGTTGTGTAATAGTTTCTCCCCTATAATGAGAGTTAAGAAGAAGGGTTGAGGTTTTGGCCTACCTCCGCCTTCTGCAGGGGATTCCATCGCTTTGTTTGCGACAACCTTAGTTGGTGGCATTTGATAAACCGCCTCGGTACTGGCCAAAGGCTCGGTTAGTGTTGGGTCCATCTGTTGCTGAAGCGCTTTTTGGAGTATGGTCTTCTGCTCTGGGATAGCTAGAATGTCCCATAAAGACATATTAGCAGGTGATTTCTTCAACTGCTCCACCACATTAAGAGGTGAGGAGCTCGGAGATTTCTGCTCCTTGGCTTTTGTTATAATAATTTCCTTCTGCCGTTGAGGAGACAAGGATTCGGTCGGGCCACCAGGAATTTGATCTGAAACGTCCTTGCACTGCGGATTGTCCGAAAGTGAAACCACGGCCTCACCGGTGAATCTTCTCTTGGAGCATGTATTATAGTCAGACTTTACCCGCGGCGTTTCGGCAATGGACGTGTCATTCGCAAACACCATTTCCTCGTCTTCCATCCATGAGAAGAGCGCATGATCAGGAACAATGTCGGACTCTTGCTCTAGGGACATTCCTTGTATTTGCGCAGTAAGGACCACATTCTCCATTGCCGGGGCATATCTGTATTGTTCGTTCTCAGTCGCAATACCTTGACTATGTTGCTCTGCTATCCTTTGTTGTAAGTTGCCACGCGGACAATTTCAGGGCATATGCGCATCGTTGCAAGGGAAGCACCATGGATTGATGTCATCAATCAAATTGTTTTGTCCCGCAGTTAATTCTCTGCTAGAGCTCGGCGACGCACCTGCCAGCGGCGTAGGCACCGGAACTATTTGGTTCATAGCCGCCACTGGTGAGTTAGTGCGATGCGCATTCTGATATTGATTCTGCTGATAGGTAGGCCGCCCACCTTGATAGTTCTGATACACAGGCCGCGGAGGCATTGCTTGGTTCCGCTTGAGGGTTGTTATATCATTCGCCATAGTCCGTAACATCTCCTTGAGGTCGCCCATATCATTCTTGGGAGAACTCGATGTAGAGGCCAAGTTTTCAGGAGCGGCTGTATATGAGTACGCTGACTGGGGAGTTACTAGCGCACTGGTCGACGCCACCTCTTGTGCTATGTTCGATATCTCAAGAAATATCGGCATAACAGGTCGAGGAGGCAATTTCCCACAGTCTATCAAGTGATTTTCTACTTTGATAGCGGTGGCATATGCATCGGGTAAAGTGGCTCCTCCCAGAGACTTGATCATCATAGAAATGTCGGGATTGATGGACTTCAGATAGAACATGAACGCCAACTCTGGGGTCGGGCGGATGGTCACAGGAATCCTCCGCCAACTTGAGTGAAATCGGGCATTGAAGTCCGTCAAAGCCTCCTGGGGTGCTCGTTTGATGACGGATAACTGATAATATAGCGAAGAACGATCTCCGTCATTTGAAAACCTTTCATAGAATGGATCTCCGAGGTCATCCCAAGTGCGAATGGTATTAGGAGTCAGTGTTCGGTACCACTCCAGAGCTTTGCCTTTGAAGGACGCAGCAAGGAGCCTCAGGGCTACATTCTGCACTGTGATACCATGTACCAGGCATACATCTGCTACATCCTGCAAATGCTCTGCTGGCGTCTTTGTGTTATCTCTGGTGAATTTGGGAAGAGCCTTCAGGGCTGAAACCAGAATGGCGCCCCAAACAGCAGGTGCTACCGGAGCTACCAGGGGGCTTCCAGCATCCCATGCTACATAATTTCTGTTCGCGGCTGGCAACATGGTGAGAGGAAAGGGTGGTGGGAATGGAACGGTTACTAACTGATTTGCGGTCTGGACTGTCCCGAATGGAGGCACTAGTAAACCTGGGTTATTTGCAGTTTGGGATCTAGTTACAGGCCGATGGCTCATACACCCTTTTAGAAGATGATTTCATTAGTTTGGGTCCCACTGGGCGTGCCAGAAAAAAGGTACAAACTGTTGATGCCAAAAATTGACGAGATAACAACGCCTTTATGGGAAACTCAGTTCAAGGGGGACCCCTTTGCGCCAAACTGAGTGACCTCCGGATTTTAAAGAAGCCGACTTCTTCTATATAATGGGTTTTGGAAAGGGAAAAGGAAGCAGATATAATGAAACAAATATTAATCTAAGGTGATGTGCCAAAGCTTACTGATAGGCACGATAAATCATAGACTCAAGGGCCTGAATGTCATTGTTATGTTCCAAAACATCAGAAACTTAAAGCATTAGCATAGATAATTCATTTTAATTGACATAAAACAATATCCCATACATTCTCACTGCTAAGAAGAGTCATTAAGACATGATTTAGACTAGCAAGTTTGCATTCAATATATAGAAGTCTCCTCAAATGAAATGCTTAAGACAATAAAAAGCACAGTTCACAGTTTAATCAAGACATGAAAAACAAAAAGGCCGAACAATAGGCATAGTCTGAAAGTTTCTTGCGAATAAACATGCAAAAGAGGCCTGGCGTCTCTTGCTAAAACTAGTATTCTTCCTAAAAATCTTGGACCCTTTTTCCTCAACAGAGAGAGTATATATAGCCGGAGAGCAAAATCCCACCGCCTGGAGAGTTGTAACAGAAAGATTCCACAATCTCCCGTAATGATGCCCGAATAAGAATATTCCCAATGTCGTTATGAGAGCAGCCAGTCAGAGCACAGCATCCAGTTGGTCAGTTACAGGTGTGCCCTTTGTAATGATGGCAGTGGTCCCAACCAGGCTTCGAAGCGACGAGTGCCGCCCACCGCTTTAGAGAACCATGGCGAGCAGCAGTCAATGACACTATCCCGCTCGGCCATCACATAGCTTGCTTTGATAATCAATGTAAGGCACGTGGCAGCAAATCGCAGCCCGAATGAAAACTCCTCCTCCATCGATCGAGAGCTTGCAGAGAAGTGACACGTGTTCAGGGGACTGAGGCTACTTTGAAAACGGGGAAAAGCCGCATGAACCGGGTGGCGAAAGACGCGTGGCCGCGTTTCGCAGCCTGTGGTGCTCTCGTCCCTGTTGTTGTTTTAAAATTTGCGAACCGCTGACACGTGAGCGAAGGTAGGTCCCGCCAGGAAAGAAAGAAGGCCAATAGAAATCTTTCGCAGCCCGCTGCAGCATATTCTATTCTTGCTAGGGAAAGATTGCGATACACCGCCACGTACAAAGATGTGGGCCCCTCGATGAACCCTAGGAGTAACGGACCCTTATGGAAGGCTTAGCAACCCGAAGGAAACACAAAGCAACAGAAAATGAAAAACCCCACAGGCGAGACACGTGGGCGCCCAACGCAGCATCTCAGGAGCTGAATGGGGAGCCGCTTGCCGAAGTTGCGAAGCGAGGAATGCACAAAGTGAAAGATCAAAACCTGTCGAGAAGCCGAAGAAATGCGGAGATGCACAGGCCAGCGCATGAATATGTGCAAAAAAAAAAGGGACCCGAAGGGAGCTGCTTGAAACATTATTTCAACACTAATTGTTTGAAATTTCTATTTATCAAGAATAGAGCATTTAATCGTGCAATATGTGTAAGATATTCATAATTCCAAAATGGCTATTCTGACAATGCAACTGAATCAATATATTTTCTTTCATATTTTTGAGCACATATTCATAATGCCAGAATGCCTATTCTGACAATGCAGCTCAATCAAAATATTTTCTTGCATATTCTGGTGTATACTTTCCCATACTGCACCATTTTTTACTCTGTGCATCTTTCATATTATACACATTCTGTACAATTAGTCCCTTGCTATCCTTCTAATTGATTAAAGTGGAAATCCTTACAAAGAGGATGTTGTACATTGTCAATGGGTACATAATCTATTCTTGTGTTTACATATATACATTTGAACATTAATTGAGCTACCATCCTTTTGATTTTATTTTGGTGTCCACATTCTTTTTAGTCTTCTAAAAAATAGAGTAATTGTATATGGTAAGTTTTTGCTTGCCCAAGGCTTAATGCATTCTCTGGTTGTTGTACTATGGCGACAGATGAAGTAAATGCTCTCAGACAAAGTAAATGTAATATTGAATGTAGCAATGTGGGAAAGTATATTTTGATTAAGTTGCATTGTCCAAATAGCCATTATTTATATACATAAGTACATTAAACAACTTACACATTCTAGAGAACAACAGTTTCCAATCTACCATAAAAATGGTTTCTAAACAGTTTGTTATCAAACCAACAACCTTGCATAAACAAACCTTAGTAGTTCATCGCAGCGACCTTCGAGCAGGTTAGGCAAAAAAGAATATCATCAAACATATTGATCACAAGGTTTTTAAGGTATGTTCTTTATTAGTAGATATTGAATATATGTAGACAAACTATATAAGAGGTGTTATGCAGAAATGTAATGTGGGAACTAGACTCTCTTTTTTCAAGTCAGGTCTATGATTCCTTTGCCACAAAGAAAATGGTTTCCTATTATGGTTCTTCATTACTATATGTGGACATGATTCACATGCACGTATGTGCATATACATCCTACTCATGCAATACACATATAAGAATTTGAAAGATAAAATTTATACTAATATATATCTTTTTTAAATCTATATGATTTCTTTTACAATGTTGCACAGATACAATAGACATCCAACAAACTTATTGTATTCTAAATTTCCTATTTCAAATTGTATGACAATCCAACAACTCAATCAAATTCTCCTAGCGGTTGTCAAACATCGCCAATAGTACATTTAAGTGCAAAACTTCTCTGTTTTCAATAAATAGATTTCGTGACCCACCTATAAATATTATTCATTATTTCTACTCTCTGATTGTGTTTCTTATTTTAGCTATATATTTACTAATTTTGGATGCTTCCTTTCTCATCTTGTTTCTCCATCCACTGACATACCTCTCTATTCTATTTGCAGGTGCTAAGCTAAAGCATACATGACAATTGCAAAATCATGATGCTTTTTTTTCCCATCTTTGAT